>JAPUUL010000284.1:0-21717 GCA_029590625.1 Lasiodiplodia mahajangana | reverse complement strand
ATCTGGGGCGCGCTGGTGCGGCGCGGGGATCAATGTAAGTAACAGGAACACGACGAACCGGCGACGGTGACGGCGACGGCGACGGCCCCCGACGGTCTCGAGATGCGGACGTCGAGGTCTGACTCCTCGTCGGAGTAGTACTGAGGACTCATGCTGGAAGGATTCGACCCTTTTCTTGCAGTTCCTTCGTCTTGGTACAAGGATGAATAGAGGGAATGTCAGGCGCTTCAAGCAAAGCGCCCGTAGGACTTTATAGGTGTTATGACGTCGTCACTTGGAATAATAGTTGGAAAGAGGGATTGCAGAGCAATAGATTGTGGTAGGAATGGAAGTGAAGTAAGACTTCCTTTATGTGGCAAAGAAGCCGAGAGAACCCGGAGAGGGAAATGAGAAGAGAAGCGTATGGTGCGATGTAGAGGGGGGAGGGTAGGTAACCAAGGTGGGTAGAAGTAGTGGGAGGAGAAGCTGGATCGCTTTTTATTAGTACCGGCAGCCCAGTCCCGCATGTCAGCTCTGGTCTGCGAGGGGGAGAGGGAGAGAGAGGGTGACCCAGTGCCAGCGGACTGGGTTGGTGATAGGGTCCTCAGGTATTCAGGTAGGTAAGGATGTTAGGTCTTCTCCTCCAGGTTGTCTACTTGTCTACACGTACAAGGGAGGTGCTTGCTTACCCATCTGCAGTTGCTATTACACAACCTACTTCATGGAACCAAATGCCTCTAGTACATGCCTCCTTCTATTCCAGTCCCTAGACATGGACTGACTGCATGCTGCTGCATCAGTCTTCGGCCCCCTCGAGGTAGCGATCGAGGCAGCCCACTCCTCCCCCTCCTCCCCTCTTTCGATAGGTCGTTACAGAAGCCGCTCACGATACCCACTACTGCGTAAGGCATGTCGCCTGCGGCTACCTACATTATATGCGTATTATGTAGATATAGGTATGGGTACCCAAGGTACTGCGTGGTATCTACCAACTAATTTATTTATCCACAGTACTACACTATACCATACGCTGCATTCTCTAGTAGGTAAGTATCTAGCTTATATGTAGACTGCGCCACTCATTTCGCGATAGCCGCGGATGTTCCTGCGATCCTCCGACGGTCTGATACAGGCGCTCGGCCTGGCCATAGGGCTGCAGCGCTGTAGCGTTAGCACTTACGTAGTATTATGCGCATACCTACCTACACAGCCCACGATATCAAGAAGCCGGCAACTTAATTGAAGACGTCATCTCGACGACCACAATGATTTTGACCGCCATTTCTATCTGGAGCCCGCTCGGACCAGGAACTATTTCGGCTGTGGTGCCCTAGACTTAGGTACCCAACTGCGAACAGTGTCATGCATGGGGGCAAGAGTTGGGGGCCAAAGCTGGGAATATGAACGAGAGGGACTGCTCGAAACAGAGAGGGGCATGAAATATTAGTATGAGGCACGCGCGCGAGGAGTTAAGGCTAAGATAGCAAGGCAGCATGTTAGAAGCCTCAAAAGGGTTAGTCAGTCTCGGGCTAGTCCTATAATTAGGACGTGCCTCGCTTCACATGATTTGCCATCTACTTCTGTAGTACAGCCACACCGTGTCCTGTATAATCGGATGGTATTGGGTTTCCATTTCCACTGTTGGGAACCCAAGATATATACCCACATACTATATTTTGAGTGCCTATTATATGCCTGAGGGCCTCCTGTCCCTCATAATCGACGAATTTGGATGCTTACCTCACTCATTATTATATGTAGTATAGATTTACAGCTGTCGCTCTATCATTTGCCATGTTCGTTGAGCCTCCTAATATCATGCCATTCAGGAGGGGACATCAGGTAGCCATAAATCCATACATGTCGAATTCTTCTTGTGCTCATCCATCAATCAATCCATTCGCGAGACGGATATCCACATAAACAGACAAGATCAAGAGGCGCCCACACCACCCCGCAACATTCGATCTATCTGGTCCTTACTGTTCTTTTGTGAAACCTCCAAGTAATGCAGTCTCTTCCCAAGACTCTCCACGTCACCTTCCAGCGCCTTAATCTGTGTCTCCAGCTTTCCCTTCATATCGGCTACGGGCAGCGATATGAACCTGAAAAGTAGAGTTAGATTGAGTTAGTTGAGCGAGCCGTCCCAGTCGGCAAAAAGGGTAAGAATGAAGTGCAAAAAAAAAAAAAGCAAGGCGATGCTGTTGCTGCTGCTGAGGAGGAGGAGCAGCAGGCGAAAATACGTACATCTTGCCAACCCCCTCATAGACGTTGGTATCTGCCGGCAGCGACAAAATCTCGGTGCGCGTCAGCTGTGCCATGCGCATCTCGCGCTGCTTAGCGGCTTGCTGCGTCCGCGTCAGGGCGATCTGCTGCTGCGAGGCGATGGCCTGAGTTTCGACCTCGCGCAGGAGCTGTGCCAACCCAACCGGGGAATATGTCAGCCCTCTTCGTTTGATCGTCTCCTCATACATGGTGGAATCGGGAAGAAGAGGAGTCTAGCGAGGTAGTTGGTTGACCGCCTACCTTTTGGAGAGCCTCGTTTGAGATGGACATGATCTCGACCCGTTGAATAATTAGGGCGTTTCTTGATTTGCAGAAATAACTCTTTATTCTCCGAAAAGTTGAGGCTGGTTAGGCACGGCTGATTGGTATTGTATGCCTTGCCTATGTAAGTACCCGGACGAAGTCGAAATCTAGAATCTATGCCAACATTTACGTGGGGTCACACGTAAACTTGCCTTACTTACAAGTACAGTAGGTAGGTACCTAGGTACGGAGTACAGTATAGGACAGTACGTAGTTAGAAAAAAGCACCGTGTTGTGTTGCGACCTCTGAAACACCATGATGTCAATTATCACCCATGTGGTCTAATGCACCCCATATTCTACCTATATCTTGATATTCCTTTATTCCTTGCATGGCTTGATTGCGCAGCCGATTGATGGAGCCAGCTACTCAAGCTTGGTTATATAATTAGCCCCCTATCACAATGCGTCTATTCTACTACTGTAGTCTATCCAGCAATAGAATACACAAACCGCCTACATCTAGTAGGTATACTCTCTTCATATCGCAAACTGGCCGTGTTGAGCGAGCTGATGGTAGGAATATCGTCTTACGCTTCTTCATGGGTACCCAGGTAGGTTTGGGCCACACACGACACGGGTATCTGCTTAACTACCCCCCTCTTCTCGAACATGCCCTTACTGGCGCTTCTTGTCTCGTTCTCTAGATGGTAAGTCCTCTAGAGTCCTGACTTCGGGCAAGTGGAAAATCGATGGCCAGTAAAGCCGGAATTTATCCTCATCACCGTCCAAACACCGATGTATCCAGATACGCCACACAATACTAAGAAAAGTTAGCCCGCCCTGTTCTGAGGCCAGGCTCTAGCCGGATCCCAAAAACTTCAAACACAGGCCCGATTATTCAGAAAGCAATGACTACCAGCCGAGTATCGGGAAGAACGTACTAATAATATGCTGATAGAAACCAGGCATGTTAGCCGCCGGTGGCGTTACTGCAACACTTTAGGACCGAGAATGCAACATACCTCCTATGCCAGTCATCACTGCAACACTCGAATTAGCCATCGCCCGTTTTGAGAAATGCCTAGTGAGGATCCCAAATCCACAGGGAGCTTTGAAGTCATGATTTTGGCTTCTGCTCTACAATCCACCCTCACCGGGGAAAAAATAGCTCCGAGAATTACTCACAGTGCCACCACGCGTGCCCTTCCAGGACGACAGCCCAGGGTAGTTGTATTTGGTGCCGCCAACGCCGTATTGTGTTACAATAAATATTGTCCAAGTTCCAAATCAGATAGCCTCCCAGGAAGATGCTCAGACCTATGCAGCTAGAATTAGCGGTACAAGTTGAATTCGTATGCCAAACCGGCAAGGACCTTACCAGTTGCGACCATAATCCACATCTGGGAGATGAATTCTCGGGTACTCGGCACGTCGACGTCGGGTGACCGCTTGTCTTCACGGGCCTTGAGAGCAGGTCGGAGAATCTTCTCCATGATCCACATGTTAGAGAAAACCACTAGGGCTGTCAAGAGAGCGTAGGCAGCTTGGTCTTGGTCAACCAAAGTGTCAGTCTAGTCCCAGAAGGCAATATGAGATGGCGGACGTAGACATTGCTTACGAAAATCGGGATTTTTCGTCTCATAGTATTTGGCCTGGCATGGCATCTAGTCAACACGCAAAGCCAATATCACGACTCTACGTTCACGCTTACCGTGATGAAGTAGGCCAGGCCGATAAGGCCGATGCCAAGCGCAAACGAGAAGCGAAAGGACCGTGCATATGCAAATGTAGCATGAACCATGAAGCAGGTCGTATAGATCATAGCAAGCTCATCAACAAGTTGCATGGGATCTAGAGCAAGGGCAAATTAGAACAAGGCATGTACAGAGTAGAAGAGCTGATCAGCTCTTTACCACGTACATTTCAGCGTGGCATGAAATAGAGTTGAGCCACAGCCGACGATGAGATAGCCGATGAAAGTGATGGGGAAAATTAGGGGGTGGCCGTATTTGATACAGCCTCTGATCCCGCGGACCCCGAGCCACAGAAAGATGACATTGGTGATGGTCTAAGATGAAGAGCTCGGAGTTAGAGGGGGACCGGAACGGGGAACGGGACAGCATGGAAGAGTGAATAAGAGGCACAGCCTACATTGCAGACTTCAGCGCAATAGTAACTCATCACATAGTCCTAATATAAAGCGTCAGTAAGGTATTCGTAGCTTGTCGGACCGAGGGTCAGGGATGATTGACCTCTTCACAGAAATTTAAGGTGACTGTTTTCTCCCCCCAAAACCCCGGGCGAGGCTCATGGTAGGGGAAACTAAACGATGCCATGTTGATTTATATAAACGATCGTGTCTGAATGGAGATATTTAAAGAGAATATAAATGTATGGGGACATAGAAGTGTGAGAAATTGCTAGTAATCGAAGCAGACGATAAATATGTAGGTAGGTAAGCCTTCACGTAAAGAACAAGACAAGGGTTGTATCTATGGAACAAGGGAGAGCCTTGCTTCAGCCCCAAGAAACTAAGATAGAGGCCAGGACCGAGCTCACGCCCGCGCAAGTTTACAATATAGCTGATACGCGGTATTCGTTGGCAATGACGAAGTTTCTCAAGTAACTGGTAATTTCATTTACATAGCTCAATCCTAAATCTCACACGCCTGAGCCGTGATGTTTTATTAGACAAAAAAAACTACTCTGTACTGACCACATACCTAGGGAGAGTGGATAGAGAGTATATATCCACCTACGTATCTGGCCTCTTGAAGAGTGAGCCGAGAATCCCGGGGACGCCAATCAGCATCTGTGGACCTAAGACATCTCTATGTCTTTTGGGAGCCTGGTATTGAGTACCCAATACGAACGTTGACGAACTTTCCCTTTCTACAAGGTAACATGTATCTAGACTAGAGCTGAGTGCTATAAGAATTAGGAATGGACATCACTGTTCAGCGCAAGCAACGTCATGACCTCCGACTACCTCATAAGTAGATAGGTTTTACCATCATGGTCCCAGAATCGAGACGCCAAGCTTTTAGCCCGAGCCTAGACCGAGTCGAGCCTGAGCTGTCCCCCACTTTTGCATAAGTCCATTTGCATTATTCTAAACCGTAATAAGCGTTTTCCAAATTCAACGTTTTCGTTGCTTAAGACCGACTTCCCAGGAAGTCAGCACCTAAGAAGTGAATAGAGCCAACACAGTTTAACACAACCTTGACATACAATCTCGTATAAATTTAAACTCTTATGACCATCGACATTTTTTAAACAAAAAGCATGGACCGTAGTTTAGGTTCTTCATGGACGGGATCTCGAGAAGATTGCGGCAATTACTCGTAGAGGAAGAGACAGACGATAAGAAGCTAAAAGTCATATACTAAACGTGTAACGCCGACGCGACGAAGCCGAAGAACTCGCTAAGGAAGCAAAAGCACAGGTGCTCTGACGGCATCCCCAAGCATGCCTCTCTTTTAGCAATTTTGGTGTTGCGAATGGTTGGTTACCTGTGGACGCTGTCCGCCCACACTGATTTAAGTAAACTTCTGGCTGGTGTGATAGGGCGCCATCTATCTGGATGCATGGGGCAGGTATTCAGCAGAGCTTTGACCAGATGAACACGAAAAGCAATATGACTTGACCATCTCCTCCCTCTCGACCACCTTTTATACTCTGTTGTCCTTTGATGCCTCTCAATCGTCTTGCTCGCTATATACCTTTCGGCCGTCTTGCCCGCCGTACAGACATCAGAATGGTATCTACCATAGTGGGCAAATCCGGTCGCGTTTACGTCCAAGGCGAGGTGCTCCAGCGCCATCGCGAGGACCACAACCTTAGTATCTTCAAAGCCGAGTACGTCTCGAACTCCATGAATTCTTCTCACAGCCTATCACTTTCACTAAAGTATCTTGTATAGGTCCGAGAATGCATCCTTTGTTGTTAAGCGCGTGTCTAGGCCCTTCTACAATCTGTCTCTCCGCCTCGCAGCCGAGTTTACGGGCTCCCGTTGCCTTCGAATGCACATTGATTGCAACCAAGAGGAAGGCATTCTGATCTATCCTTATTATAAAAGCACCCTGCTTTCCTTAATTCAGAATAATTTGGACTTTCCTGCGCTGCAACTACAGAAGATCCTACGACACGTAGCAGAAGCAGTAGGAGAGCTTCATAATAAAAGCTGGGTTCACATTGGTAAATTTTTTATACGTTAAATACTATAATTTAATGCAACTAATCAAACTATATCAACAGACATAAAGCCAGACAATATCTTACTGAACTGGACTTGCGACAACGAAGGCAACGAAATAGTTACCGATGTGGCTCTAGGTGATTTTGACATTGCTTGCAAATTGGAAGATGGACAGGCACTTCAAACCCGGTACGCAATAGGCAACGCGATGTGGCGAAGCCCAGAGGGACAAACTGGAACAGGTGTGACCAAGGCATCAGACATATTCTCGTTTGGACTAGTAGTAGGTATGCTATGACTAAAGTAAAAAAGCTACGCTAATTCTGTTCATAGTGCATATACGCTCTCGGGGGCGGGCCCTTTCTACTTCTAAATGATTACCAAGAGCTTGTAAAGCTTGGTATCACGCCGGAACAAGCGGTATTGACTCGACATTTTTCATATTTCGGGCCAATTCCTGAAGCGCTTCTTATGCAGGTTAGCAATGAAAATTGGCGTCGTGCTCTGAAGGCGGCATCAAGAGCGGCCGAGCAGGTAGTAAATGACGACCCTGAACTCAGATTTACGGAGTGGGGAGCAGAGTTTGGTCCCGTGGCACAGGACATGATATCCGGAATGACAAACCTCGACCCGACAGCTAGAACAACGATAAACCAAGTTTTGAGCCATCGATGGTGGCAGGAGACTAATTAAATAGCTTTTGATGTTGGCTACAAGGGTGGAAGCGACGAGAAAGTGAGAAGCCATGCCTCCAAGTCAGTATCAGTATAACAATTATTCTCTTTTGTCAGCTTGCTATTATATCCCATGTTGCAATCAAGCTCGTGAGCCAAGCCCGCTATTCATGTACTATTGGTCTCAGAGGCAACTTACTACAGCGACATTGCAACCAAACACACACGAGGTAGGCGTAGAGCGCCTCACGGCTCGCGGCACGCACTGGACCAAGTAGCGATCTTCAAACCAGTAAGAGAGGAGTTGCTAAGGGAAAGTGGTAGCGTAGTGCCAAGGTAGCGAAAGTAGAACACGGCTAACGTCATTTCTGCAGGAAGGCCTGCGAGTTTGTTAGTATTCCTAACCCAAAGCAGGGCCGTTTACTCTAATGTGTCTTGTCGCGAGTTGACCCAGAGTCTCTAGAGCTGAGGCAACGAGTTCACACCTGGACATCTACTGTGTACTGCTTGCTGTAGGACGCCGGCTAGTCAAACCCCTTGAAAAAGAGACCATTGTACCACCTCAAGCGCCAACAAAGCATCCTCATCTGCATGGGCGGCCAGTGCTGTGCCTTGGGGCCCGAGGGATGACACCTTGGGGAGCCACATGGCTTACGGAGAGTCTCATGAGTATAGTTTACCGGGACCAATAGAAAGGACAGGACTTGCGCCTAGTGGGGGTGGTACCTGTTCGACGTTGAGATACGTATGTATCGCTACAATTGCTACAGAACACAGGTCATAATTGTTGTGCTTAGCTACCCGCTACCTAGCTAATCTGGCTATTTATGGCATACCCTACGAATTTCAAATGAGTGGGATATATAAAAGATATTTAGGCACATGTTTGTCTCAAATGTTTTAACATGATATTAAATACAAGTACGTACCGACTTCGTAGCTAAAACTAAAAGGTGGGCTGACGTTAAATTCACACCCTCGTCTTGCTTGTGCGTACACCTACCTCTAAGTATAGATTGCAGAACCTTGTCCTCAACAGAAGAGTACTGGTTACATGGAATTGGTAGTAAAAGTGCCTGTTTGTGTAAGAAACTGGTACTTCCTTACCTTCTAGCTTCTAGTCTAAGTTACAGACACATGTTAGGTGAGGATCCAAGCTCGCAATACCCGCAATACCTACCTACCTCTAATCTACTTATCTTACCTAAAGGTATAATAAGGCAACTACGTTTCCTACCTACATAAGTACAAGTATATAAATGACGGATCTCGGATCTCATAAAACACACTGCACCGCACCCCCATTGAGATCCCATGCGACCCTCCTCTACGGGAATGAACTTCAGAGGCTTGCCGAGTGCTACATAGTCCATCTATTGCCGCATCTCCGTCACTGCTTCTCCGTACCCTTCTTTCGTCCGTCATAAAGTAGGTACTGTGCTGCGTGCTTCCGTCACCAGCCCTGACCCAACAACAGGGCTTAGCTGTCCTGTACAACATTTTCTAAACCTGCGAACTCTCCTATAAAACTTTCTCTACGGAACCTCCGCGACGTTACCGATCTTTCAATACAATGCGCCGACAACCTCTTAAACCACATAATACTTTGCGCTCGTAGCCTTCGTCTTCGACTCAACGCTCAACAAGCTTACACCTCGATATGAGTGCATCTCAGAAGTCGTCCAGATGGGGCTCCTTCCTCTCGCAAGCCGTGGCCGGCGTCGAGGCTCGTCTAGACAATATTCTAGCTGAAGATGACGCTACTAAAGGGTCAACTACTCCCGCCGCTGTACCCAATCCTTCGCCCGCGCCGCCAGCCGAGAACCCTCCCCATCCGCATCGCTACACGAACTTGCTGTGGGAGCAGCCCGCCAATTGGCAGATCCCCAGCGCCGCGAACACGATGCTTCAGAACCAGAAGCTCGGGTTTAACGTGGCGAACTTTATCACGGCCGCCGGACTTAGTAACCCTATCGCTGCCAACTACTTCAACGTCACGGGTTAAGGGATCGGAGAGTGCACCGAGAGGAATGAACAGGGGGCCTATTGAAGGAGCTTGTCGCTATTTGTCCACGCACGCATGTTGTACATAAAAGCCGCACATCTTTGAACTAGCTATGTTTGCAAATTGGCCGACACCATCTCTCGCATGTTACGACAAAAAGGAAGCCCGTACGAACCTATGTATATGACGAAGCGACAAATACACAGGCAATCTCAGCAAGTTGGTTGATTTGCATTCCCTGCGCTACCCTATTTCTAGTGACTACCACGGTGTAGCCCAAACTTCGCAAGCTAGGTGTGCATGTTTAATCAATCACCAGTTCACTTTATTCCATCGTCCCAAGGCGCTGGAAAGTCTCCGGTCGTAGGTCCTCTATAACCTCTTGCATTACGCCGTCTGCCAGTAACACAACAGCGTCCCTCCCATTCTTGACGTATTTCTCCAAGCCGCCAAGCCTATGGGCAACGATGATGACAGTGTGCCCCTTCTCACTAAACTCATCATTGATGATTTGATAGATAGTTGACTCCGTGGTGGGATCGAGCGAGGAAGTGACTTCATCAAGGAGCACTATAGGCATGATTCCCGAACGTCGCAGTGAGGACACCTTGGCGAGGGCTCTGCAGACCGCAAAGAGCTGGTATTGACCTACAGACAACTCCTGAAAATTTGAGATGTTCTGGTCAAGAACTGAGTGTCTGTTCTCCACGCTGGTCTCCTTGTCAGGATTCACGTTATTACCGAAAAAATGCGACCGCAATCCCACTTTAGCTAGCGCAGTAATGATGGTATCATCTGATACTCCCGCTTCGGGGTCCAGGTTGAAGCGTAAGGTCTCGTTGGGAAGTAGAAGATGATCTTGGGAAACGGTTACGAAGCATCGCCGGCGTAGTAGATCTAAATCCACGTGCTTGATGTCGAGGCCGTCAAGCTCAATCTTGCCAGATTGAATCTCTAGAAGCCGTAGAAGCGTCGATAGTAAAGTGCTTTTCCCACTGCAATACAGAAGTGAGAAATCATTTTAAGTCCGATAAGGGTTTTTGTAAATGCTCACCTGCCAGTACGGCCGCAGATAATGACTTTCTGGCCCGGGGCAATGCTTAAGTTCAGATTCCGTATTGCAAGGGCTTCAGGCCTACAATTTCCACGTGTTAGGTTTTATCTAAGGCTATGCTAGAGAGAGTACTTGCCTGTAAGATGCTGTGATGTTCCTGAATTCAACCCGCCCTTCGGAAGGCCAGTTATCCGCCGGTTCCAAGCCTAAGGAGTTGCTACCTTCCCTTGGAGTCGTCTCCTCGAGAATTTTCAAACGAGAAATGGCTCCGATGGAGGTTTCTAATGTGGTCCAGCTTTCTACCAGTTTCAGTAAGGTGCTATTAGTCACGAGCATAATGTTAAGCACTATTCCAACTTGTGCACCGCTGACGTTTCCTCGTAATACTACAACGATCGCAATGAGCGACGTCGCTATACCGGCGGTTAATAGATCCAAGACAATATTCAGCCATCTTTGGAGGCATAGAAGAATGAACTCTGGACGTTGGGAATCATCGACGCATTGTACGTTATCTTGTATCGCTGCTTCAGACCAACCAAACGATCGTATCGTCTCAAGGCCCTCTATCTATAATTTGAATATTAACGTGTGACGACTTGGTACTAGATAAGAAACACTTACAGATTCTAGAAAGCTCGAAAAGACCCGTGCTCGAGACTGCAGCTCTAGAAACCTGAGCTGTCTTGATGTCCGAAGATATACTTTCTGGACAACATAGACTACAAGCCCACAGGCTGGTAAAAATAGTGCGAGCCATTTCTGGGCTATGCATAAAACCACGACCTGCATGAGCAACTTGAAAACCTCTGGTCATGTTAGCGGACGTTGTTTGCTTAGGACTCTGAATTGGTTACTCACGGACTGCAACGGTTTGCAGAGCTGATGGCAACTGAGTGTCTATGAGCTGAATATCTTGGCTGAATCTAGAGGCTAATAGTGAATATAAAGTTATTTGTTCGAATGGAGTATTCAGTACCTATTTAGGATCGAGCCATTCTCGGTTTGAGAGAAGTATGACAACGGCGCACTATTAGTTATTAGTCTTGTATGTCGTGCTATCAAGATTTCGTAAAGTGATCTCTACCTCATCACGATATTTAACAGGTGCTGATGTAAACGCGAGCCAGACTGCGGAGCAAGTCGAATACCAAGAGACCTATTGTGATTTTAGAAACTAATAAGTATATCAGCGAATCTGGAACACATACCACACCTGCAAACTGGTTGATGACCATGACATGAATGATAGAAAGAGGTATCCCGTAATGTAAAATCCGGTGTTTTTACCACCAAATTCAGTCCACAACTGAAGCCAATATTGGGGAATAGTAATGAAGAAGGCATACACCGAAGTGGTAGCCACGAGAAAAAACATGTTCACCAAACCGATGAAACTGTAGTAATAGCCTACACCAATATTAGTCATGTCCGTAAAACTGAAGTATATAATTACTGTAAAGAGAGAGGTCGCCAGTATGCCTAGCAAGGTCTGCCTTGGTCTCATCCTTGACTCGCAGTTGTGCAGAAAGTTTATCGAAATTCGCCGACAGTGTCCCGTTTTCCTTGGCCTGGCTGCGAGAAGAGAATTTGGCAATAGATGCAGTCTTGACTTTAATCTCTTGCCAAGTCCCCTGATCTACGATCGTACGGTTACCTAAAACTATAATATTATCTGCAGCCTGGAAGTATTGAGCTAGTATACATACTATGGTTAGCTGGGAAACTGTAAGCGTGGCAGATGCTTACAAGAGTTGGACACAAGCACTACAGTAGTCCGCAACCGCCGAATCAACCCAGCGGGCCCAAATAAATTGTTAAAAATAGCCTGTTCGGTTTCGCCATCGAGGCCACTAAATGTATCGTCTAGGAGAAGTATGTCGCGTCTTGCGAATAGTGCGCGTGCGAGTGCCTAGCACGGTTAATCTAGTCTCACACATCGAGTCCTGTGATACGTACCACTCGCTGCCTCTGTCCCCCCGACAAATTAAGCCCTCTGCTACCAATTTGAGTCTGGTCACCATCGGGAAGGGTGTCAAAGTCGTGTGTAAGACAACACAATTCGACGACCTCTTGATACCGTGTCTCATAGTCATGAATTAGGCTTGTAGAGCCGTAGATCACTTCGCGAATTGTCCCGCCGGGTAGCCACGGTCTCTGGGAGCAGTATGCCACCCGTTGTGTTGAAAGACTCACTGACCCCTGAGTCGGCACAACTTCTCCAAGTATAGCGCGAAGAAGCGTCGATTTCCCACTCCCAGTTGCGCCCGACAGCACAATAAGTGATCCTCTAGCCACATCTAGGCTTACATTTTCTAGAATAGCATTTTCATCGCCGATCTTGAGTTGTTTCAGTTGAATAGCAGGACCGGGGCTCACTGAATCATTCGAATTCAGATCATAAGATATCTTATCTAGTGAGGTCTTTGCTAGCATTCCGCGACTAGCTTGAAGATAAGGCCGAAGCAAGAACGCTTGGATTCTCTCAAATCCCGCTAGTGATGCCACGGCACGTGGGACAATCGTCATGATCATGTTCGCCGGGTGCGTGATCATGAGTAATATAGCGACGGTGGTGAACGCAGTCTCCGTACCTAAGTCGTGGCCGCGAAGCCCCGAAATGACAGCAAATATGACCAGTGTGATAGCCGGAGTAAATATTCCAAGTGCATTAGCTACAGCCATGTCAGCTTATACGTGATTGTTTGTCGGAGCGACCCTTAAGACAAACCAGAAGCGTTGTAATACACCGTAACCCACCTCAGCTTAGAGCCACTCCAGAGCTCAGCATCCCGTAGTTCCCGTATGCGACGAGTAAGATGGGACTGAAGTCCAAGCATTTTAATAACTTTCATTGAGCTTATCACGGAGCTCGTGGCGGCTATGCGGTTTTGTGTCGCGCTATTCCAAGCCTTTTGGCGAGGTTGGAAATGTTTCGCAACGAACCGACTCATATGTGAACATACTATCCACGTTAGTACTATGTCAGAGTAGAAGCAACACACTTACAGTAAATTAGAAACAATGGGAGAGGCCAAATCCAGCCAACCTCACGTGCTAGGAGAATGACGCCAAAGAGTACTTCAATGAGTTGGGCCCAGGTCTCGTGAAACATCTCGGCGACCCCATCAAGACTACTTGCGTCCGTGCTCATTAGCGTAATAGCTTCGCTGCTATCATACCCAAGAGTAGGTGATTCCATGGCCTTTTGATGTATCAGACCGACGAGAGCACTCCTAGTCATAAGCTTTACTCTATTTATGCTGTGTTGATATGCCCCTGTTGATATCTGAAGATATACGTTTAGAACTCAGAATAAGGCAACAGGATAGCCAATACTTACGGCGAGGCCAACATAAACAACTGCGGTTGATAAAATAAGCCAAAATCCTTGATCATCATCCATACTCAATTGGTATGCCTTAGCATATCTAATAGCATTTTTTATTAGAGGGGGCTGAGAATAGCGAAAGGCAATCAAGAATAGTCGAGGTATAACGGAAGCAAGGAAGGGATTCCTCAAAGCCTTCAATAAAGCTAGAGGTAAGGTTGCTGATGTTTCGGGCTTCACTAGTCTCGTAAGAAATAAGAAGATTGAAGTATCAAGATTCCTAACTCACCTCGTCGAGACCAAGCTTGAAGTATTGCTCTCCTTGTGAGCTCTGGTTTTAGATCTTGGCTGAGGGGCGGTAGCTCGTCGCTAACAAGAACATTTTTATATCCGCGGAGAATCAGAGGGTTGATCCAGGTAAATAGAACCCGGTCCAATATACCATGTGTCTCTTCAGGTGATTGATGACCGCTAAACGCACGAAGAGACGCTGTCCTAGCGCGATGCTCAAATCCAAAAAGCACCAAGTAGACACAACACCGAAGAAGCACGGACCTTGAAGTATTTGCAGGCGTAGGGACCTTGTAGAGTAGAGTAAGATACACAATGTCGCACAATATACACGTTAGGAGATAAAGAGTTGCTAGATCTGAAGCGCCATGAGACCTCTGTCCTTGGGATAGAAGCAATCTTAGGCCTAATATGGCAAGGGAAGAAGCGAAAAGAGAAAGTAAAAATGTAATCGCATATTGAACACCCGAAGCTGGTAATTCGGCCCAATGCGATGACAGTAAGACGGAGAGGAGAACGCCTAGAGCCTAAGACCCGTGCCGGTGTTAGTCGGGCACTCGGAGCAGGGAGACAACGCGACCGGGGTCACTCACGGCAGTAACGAGTTCTTGCCAGCCTGGATCCCCTTTAATGCGCGAACGGCGAAGCTCCCGGAGTCTGAGGGGCAGAGCCAGAAGAAATATTGTAGCACCAGCAGTAGTTGCTGCCTGCAAAATGAGCGCGGGGTCTAAAGTCATTGCGATTACACCAGTTGCGATAAGATCAATGGCACTACCCTAGGTGCAAGAGGAAAAGAGACCGGACAGAGTTCAATCAATATCATTCAAAGGTAAGTATGCGAACCAGGGGAGAGGGAAAGGGAGGATTGAAGGCATCGAGAACCTTACTACTGCAGGGATGCCACCAACACGTAAAAGCCACTAAATAAATACGATGTCGTGCTTGCTCGTGTCGGGGGTTCAGCAAATATGGGTCGCTGCATCAGAGGGTGAGACATACGACCTCAACGCAAGGGTAAAAAGTCTCCGACTTTGGAAGCAATGATAACCACGGTTCTAGCAATAAAATATCAACAATTGACTTGTAAAGTTACTACCAGAATTCACACTTTAAGCGCTCGCTTTGGCAATCTAACACGAATTGATTAGGCCTCCTTGGTGGGATGGACGATTAGCTAACGTGGGGGGATCTAGCGGGGACAAGCATAGGAGAATCGTGACTTTGATATTATTGAAGAGACCCTGAAATAAGAAATAAAAGGTTTCGGTTCCCGAGAAGCTCAGATTGAGATTTATCCCGATCTTAGAACTCTCCCACGAAGATCTGCAAACAAGAGAATGACCTTAAGTCTCTTCGAAGACGGCTTATGAGCAGCCCCTTGTCGCCTCCTAACCACCCCCGACCCACTGATACTATTCCGTCTCACCTGTGACGGTCTGCTTCCTACATAAGCGGTCCCTATCCCTATACAGCAGTAGCCTGCATCGATCCTTTCGTTCCTTATCCCCGACACCCCCCCTTAGCATCGTGATAATAGAGGATCATGTAGATGGCTTGAGAGACTCAACACCCAAGTTTACGGGCTGACAAGATGGGTTCTGGGGGGTCACGCCCTCATACCCCGACACCCACGCGATGGAGCGATACCAATACCCACCAGTCCACTGATAGCAGAGATGGAAGTTCGAGACATTTCTCGGGGTATCTAGGCTAGGAATCGTGGAGTTCCAATGGGTATCATCGTACAGCGAGCCAATGTAGAAGAAGCCGGAGTCGAAGTCCAACGAGATGAGCGTTCCGTCTTCCGTGCCGGGTGGAATAAGCACCACGTTCACCTTTAAGAGTTAAAAGTCAGTACTTCTCATTCCGACCAAGCTCTCTCGATGCCGTTGAGGTGTCATTCGTGAGGCTCGAGACGCGGATGAAGAACGCGATACTTTATTCTCATCGTCCGCATAGAAAACGAAAGCGATGCCTCATCGTACTCACATTACTCGCCCAATTCGGGTATATGTGCATGAACGAAGGAACCTTCACCGCAGCCCCATTAGTGCCCTCGTAAGAGAAGACATAGCTCAGGCTCCCTGGGTAGGTATTGCTTTCAAAGTACGTGTAGTTGTAGTAGAACTCGTACACAGGGCCGCTGACTGCTGTTGCGCCCTCCGTGTAGCAGAGGCCCTCTGTAGCTGCGCCTGCGTGGCATGCCCACACATAACCTGGTGATTTGATCAGAAAGTCCGATATCCAAATATCCAGTGCGTACCTGACTGCTATCCCTCATCATAACCGGGGTTATCATACTCACCGTCGATGCTGGGATCAGTCTTGCCGGTGACGCGAAGCGCGAACGGCCCAACGACGCTGATATCAGCAGCCGCGGACGCGATCAAGGCCACGACTGCGATTACACGTGATAGAATGTTCATAGCTAGATAGTTGGGTATTACCGGACTTTCAAAGAGATTACTTGAGATTGGCCTTCGCTCATACCAAGCACGCATAAGTTCGGGAAGACCTCGATACATTTTATGCATTTGAACTGATTGAGATCGCGTGACATTACAACACCTCTCATCGAGATAGTGTAACACAGACATGTAATCATAGAACACCGAGCGGCGTACGTATCTACATTTAGCGGGACGAGGCTTGTCTTCTCTCGCGCAGCAAGGAGGCCCACGATTGGGTGTCGTATTCTCGACTTGCGCGATTAACGATTCATCTGATCTTCCCAAAGCCTGTGCGTTGTTACATTTCGATAATTTCGCCCGGTTCGCGTGTGACATTCGGGGAATACAGGTGACTAAATGAACCGAGAGTCGTGTGAAGCTAGTTATAAACTTCGTCAGGTAGCAACATGACAAAGAGCGACTGATTCTCTCTCGTCGATGGCTTAACCGTTTTGATACCCGAAAACACAATATATAATAGCGCCCGCACCTTTAAAGCCTTGCATTCGAACACAGGCTAGGGAAACGGAGTAAATTTCAATGACAGGTATATAAGGCGATTAGAGACGGACAAGGCACAGTTCGCATTCCCGACTATGGACCCGGGTACAAGATTTCGGAACTACGTAAATCTTGTAGTGTCGCACACAACGGCGAATTGACACGTCACAGCAGCATGTGTGTTCTCTCTAGAACAACTGTGGGATAGACTTGAATCTATGTATGGCCCGAATACGACCTTAGGTAGGGAAAATTCTCTCTACGGTGAAGAGCGAAGTTGTATGTACGGACGTTTTGTTGCTCCGCGGCGATGGTATTACGAACAAGCTGTTGCATAAACGTGTTCGCGGCGCCGAGATGCTTCGAGGACCGAATCACGTATCCAAAAATATACTTCACTTCTAAATTAGCTGGCTCAGTGACACGTAAACCAGTGATAATCATCCCTCATTGCCAATGAGGACCAATGCCCGAACGCCTTCCATATGCAATTCCAGTTAGAGGCTATACTATACTCCGCTGATGCTACCAAAAAATAGTCGTAAGATTCTAAGGAGGCCACACCCAGCATATATTTATCATGTAGGGTCCTTTCCTTATCTCTCATGCTGATTGAAGATTGGTGCGGGGTAGACTACCCTAATGAGCGCGGCCGTCACTGTTTCCGCCAAGCGTGCTGTTGAGACTATCATCATCTTGTGTATGTTTCGTGGGAGTGCCATCCTCGTCGTCGCTCATCAATCCCTCGAGCTCAAACTCTTGCGCGTCGCGAACTTGGGCATTGCCATTTAAACGCGGCCCAAGGCGGTCGGCGTCCACTTCTTTGTGAGGAGTATTTGAGCTAACGTTGCTATCGTAGACGTGGATAAGCATCAAGGTAAAGAGGAACATAAGAGCGGCCAGCGAGAAAAGGATGAGGATGTAAGCGACGTGGTCCATTCCAGAGTTTGCGATGAGTTCCATTTGCTCCTCCGTAGCAGACATGAACATGAACCCCGAGGCATATAGCAGCTATTACAGTCAAGTTAGAAGCAACTCCCACGAGTAAGAAGTAAGCTAGGGCCACTCACAAATACTGGGATGTACTGGAAGCTGTTCGTTTCCCTGCCATCCGCAGACATGCTAGGACGGTCTCGAAGGACAAAGGCTACTTCGATAATGCGGGTCGCGCCGGCCGCCATCAAGGTATATCCGTACATCTTGTGGACTTCGGCACTGACTTGCATATGCTGAGGGTGACCACCAAAAGCCCAGCCGGTAATCAATATGATGAAACCGGGGATGAAGTTTCGCTGGGGGCGACCATCACGATCTCTGCTAAGCCAAATTCCGACTAAGCCAGCACACCACCAGATTATGCCCATGGTAGTATGTTGCCAATCGTTCTCTACCCATGCAGTGCCCCATCGATGCTCGGTAAAGGTATTGACAACACCCCAGGCAGTAATAACAGCACTGTCGAAGAACTCTTGCGATCGGCCGGTGCGCTTGAGCCACAGTTGTCCAACAAGCAGAAGTATAGTCAATAGAATAGCATAAGCGATGAAGGCACTTCCCATAATGAAGTGGGCGAGACATTGGCCAATGTGGTCGCCTTGACAAAAGCCTAGGGCAGTGATACCGCCGAACAACATCTGTGTCCAGGCAAAGACGGGCAGCGCCTTGCCGACAATTCCGTGTCCCAGTTTGACCACGCGCCTAATCTTGCCATGAATTCCTCTTTCGATGTGCAACTTGAGGTAGATACCGAGGATGATTTGGGTGAATAGCATGAGAGATATCGGCGTAGCAAACTTGGAGTGAACGTTGTTATGACGGAATTCGCGGCCCCCGTGCATATGGCCGAGGGCATATCCGAGTATCGCGAGCGCCGTACCGAAGACCTGGAGAGGCACATGCCAGCGGGATTTTACAATCTATTGGGACGGACGTGTCACAATTAGAGACTGAAGCATTGATCGAGGGAGGGTCTAAGAGTGTCCTTTCTTACCCCGAGAACCATGCCCAGCGGGAAGATGACGCCCCAGGCGGCCATCTGGATGAAGATGTGTATCCATAGCGTCGTGTCCTACATCACAGCCGTCAGATCCCGCGTCATCCGCAAACAAATAACCCGTTCATTCCCAATAATTGCCCGTCGGGGGGTCACACGTACGATGGGTTCGACGGAGATGGCATGTCCATCCTCGATGTGCGACGAGTCGTGATCGTGTCCGAGAGCCATTGGTAACGTAGCAGAGGCTAATAACAGAGTAGATACAGGCAAAGAAAATTTCGAAGCCATATTGGCTCTCCTCGAAAGATTATTCAACATGGTCGAGTATTGGCGCCGTTTCAGGTGCCCGTCATTCGAGAGCTACAAAGCACCACGCCAGGTTTCGAGTACCCAGTTCAACCCTGGAAGGGTGTGTCGCAAAGTCGGTGGGGTGGCGAAGGTTTCCAATGTCTTCAGTGTCGCAGCCAGTTATTCTAGCAAACGAACGTAGATGCTGTACCAATCAACAATGCCTCACTCACCAATGCAGGCTTGCTATTCGTGTTGGTCGGCTGGTGGAGAGGAAAGGAAGGTTAAGCTCTGAGACATGACAGCTGAGAGGTTGACATGACAGATACTTGGTACATAAAGAGAGAGACCTTTCAGTCCGGACACCGAACCGAACCTTCCGTACTGCTGGCCGGTACTTGGTCTCGATAGTCCCATCCTGTACTTGCTAGGAGACGGGCCACCTATCCTCTTTAGGATTTAGTGGAAAGGGCGCGCAATCAGGCATTACGTGACTGGCCACGTCTCCATGCCTGTTGCGTATTAGTGCAATGCAGGAAACATGGTCCTGGAGCTCTTTCCCATCCAATGAACGCAAGGCTGTTTCGAGCAAGATCGCACCTTGAATTGGACGTCACATGATAATACATAATATCAGGCCCCCGGTCATCAACCTCGTTTGTGATTGGTCGCTTAGCTCAGTTGGTTAGAGCGTTGTACTAACAATGCAAAGGTCATGAGTTCGACCCTCATAGTGACCATTTCTTTTTCGGTTCCAATACTTTTGTCTCTCATTCTGTGTGCTTCTTGTCGCTGTTATTTCGGGGCATTGTTAGGAAATCCAGCTTAGGCGCTTGGAAATCGCCTCATATCAAGCGTCACACGATGCTTTGACGGGGAAAGTGCTGTGGGCAATAGGGAAAGCCTGTTGTCTTAGATTCTCATGCTGATTAAAACTATATCATCAAAGTTAAAATCAGGTTCAAGCAATTGCATTCTATCTCCCTATGCGCGTCTAGTTTCGTATCGATACTTATTTCGTCGTTAGCGCTAAATAGTCGCTTTAAGACCGTAGAAATTCACCATAACGGCGGCTGCAGCTATGTTTAATCTTGCTAAGCAGCCCTACGGCTGCTTCACATTTCATCTCCAGCCAAAACTAAGCTTTAGAATAATCCTTTCAAGGTTGTACTTGGACTTTCGTCGAGTTTCTTATGTAATCACATAAATCATATGTAACACAAAACCTTACGATGATTCAGGCCGCCTACGAGACTTTTCCATGGCTTACATTGCTTACTAAAGAGTTCAGCGATGATGAGAGGGCTGTAGGAGCCGGGTAGCTCACAACCGCAACTCTCCCTCATGATAACTTTCGTTGATATACTGATTTCGTGAGATGGATCTTGGTTTGCCGGCACCATTCACATTACGCCACTCATCATGACACTCGCCCGCGCACATAACCATCTAGCCTATTGGGTACGTAAAAAACGCAGGACTTTAATACTTTCAAATAACTCTTCCGATGGCAACTTAGTAGGTCAATAGTTATGTATATCAGCCCGGTGAGTTATCACCTCTTAATCGAAGCTAGCAACTCAATGCTCGGGTGGCCGAGCTTAGGAGTACATGCACTATTAGGCTCCTCTCACGCGCCTACTTACACAATCATTCAGTTTATATGACATCCAGTCTAGAACAGCACAAACAATGGGTTAGGTTTGGGGTTAGGGTTGTTGTGTTTATATTCCCACACTCGAAAAATCGCTCCAAGATGCATTAGATCTTGCGAAGGCCGATTGGTCTTCCTTAGAACCACGCAAGAGATTTCCTTGTAACCAGAAAAAGGTCGCTAACGAGTTCACGATCTTGATCCTCTATTAATAATAGAGGAGAAAGAAGAATACAAGCTCTTTGGTGTCGGCCTCTAGAGCTAGCAAGCATTAATATGAGGGGGTGAAGTGGAACGACCAAGCAGTGAACCGACTCAATGGACTTTCATTACTGACTTTGAATAGAAAATCCCGCTATTAAAGTTCCCACTGTCTAATCCAATTACTTAGCCATTCCGCCTTTACCGACTCAAGACTTCCCAATGTCATCGATAAACTACTTGCGTTTACAGTGCTCAACTCTATGCTTCTCATGCTCTCACTGTCGGATGCGAGGTTGTCGAAAAAGTCCACCAGCTTCACCGCTGGGTTGCGCTCCAAGTCATTAGTCTGTGAAACTGTCTCGTGGAGTGCCTCAACCCAAGCTGTCAGTGTGACCTTCTCTGGGCCTCCTAGCATTTCCTCGACGGTCGGAAGCAGCTCTGCCCATCTGCATGTCTCTGGGTTCGCGACGTGGTAAACCAAAGCTCCGGCCCTGCTCCCCTCCCCCTTCGAGTGAGTCGCGAGTTCGACGACGCATCGCGCCGCCAGATTGACGGGAACC
>JAPUUL010000283.1:0-21761 GCA_029590625.1 Lasiodiplodia mahajangana | reverse complement strand
GAAGATGTCACATTCCATGAGGCGGAAGACGTAGACGATCCTTTTTATCGGATCGTGTTGTCCAGCTGTTAGTTGTAAAAGAGCAGAGGCACGTTCATGGCATCATTTGTGCTTACGGGACTTGGGTTATGCCGAGAGTGAAGGACATGAGGAAGCCGGCGAGCAAGATCCTATTTGCGGGGCCGAAGAAGGTGGTTTGCTTGGTATATGAATTGCCATTGCCGTTGCCGTTGCCATTGCCATTGCTATTGCCGTTGTCGTCAATGCTGATGCTATCGCCACTAGCAGCAAGTAGTGGTGTTCTCTCATTGCCAGCCATGGGTTAAGTATTTAAATAGGTGTGGCATGAGACTCTAAGATCTAGGTAGAATAGAAAAGAGAGATGGAGAGAAAGAAAGAAACAGAGAAAACAGGTTACTACTACTTACCTATTCTCGGTATGGTGCACCTACTGTAGCTACCTAAGCAAGTAAGTACTTACTTAATGCATGCAGATCGATCGATATAGTTAGTTAGAGTCTGCCTAAGGCATCTAGATACATAGGTATGTAGAATCTGGTAGGCACCTACCTACCTATGCAGACTGCCTACCTATGTACAGCATATAAGACCCGGACGTAGGCCGGTTTTAAGGATTTACATCTCATGGATCTTGATTCCGTTACCGGAGCTGCGTTATTCAGACCGTCTTAGAGACAGACCACTTACATTTGTTACTCCCTGCTTGTAGTTATATACTTGTTACTTAGACCTGGGTACATTAAGTACTTAATGTAGGTAGGTGGTCTATCTAGTACATCCCTGGTGTAGGCGGTTATGTAAGTGTTAGTTGGGTAGAGTAACGCAGCTCACGATGCATCATCCCAAATTACGTGCTCCGGGGAGTGAAGTGATATCGTCGCCAAAGAACCAAACCAAGTCAATGCATTCATTCTCGATAGGGGACTATTAGTAGGGCCATGTGGCTTGATCTCTTATCGACCGTGTAAATCGGACTGGTGATCCAGGCGACTAGGCATGATTCCGAGCAAAGGTTTTCTACGACGCTGTCTCCTCGCGCTTCATACTTCAGTCCATCAACTGGCCCTTTGTCTGCAAGCTTCTACTGGGTCGGGTGGAGCCGGGGCTCCTTCAGCAGCAACATGTCCCTCAACCTTCTCTATAGGATTTTCATCCTTCTTTATACTCCATCCTCCTTTCCAGCCCACCCATCCGCTCTCCCTAGGCCCTCTTGCAACGCCGATTAGGATGGCTGCACCGATGAAACCGATGCTCATACTCCCGCTCCAAACCCAACCCCCTTGAGCGTATAGTCGGTTACCCGCTGCCGTTCCGGACAGTTGGCCAGCAAAGCAAAACACCATATATATGGTGTTTACACGGTTGCGAATGTTAGGGCCAAGGCTATATACGTTGCTTCTGTTCGCTATGTGTGCCAGATTCGACCCAGAGTCAACGTAAGAGTTAGTAGCTGTTTTCATCCCAGATGGCATTTCAGGGACAACGAGACAATTCACCAGGAATCACGCCCCTTTCCTGGATTCCAGTCAAAGTTGAATAGTAGGAGGCATCACTCACCCATTAAAATCGCCTGCGTTATCGGGCCTGCCACGGTAAAGGTGCCTATGAAAGTCCCGATGAGGATGCCGACTAGTTCAACTGAAAGACCCAGAACGCTCGAGAACAAGAAGACGAATCTATCAGTAATCAGGCGCGACCACACTGGGGCCAAAGATATCACGGCAATGCCAATCAACGCAAAAAGGCCGATTTCTAACGAAGAATAATCATACGGAGGTGACGCCAGGAGGAATGTCAGCGTTGTCCAAAAATTCGTGAATACGGCGCTTAACAGAAACCCCATGAGGCAAGCTTGTACAAGCAATGGCTCCTCCACGACGAGCACGGCCATCTTCCATAGGGCTTTGAAGTAGTTTAGCCCTTTATTCTTAGCTGGGTAATCGGGAAGAGTGAAGAGGACTGCGAAGTCTAGAGTCAGTAAGTAATTGCCACGCTAAAGTCACACACAAGGCAGTATATATACGAATCGGCTAGGTGATGCCTCTCCATACCTCCTCCCATCAAGAGCCAAACCGGAAACGTTCGAGCCCAAACACTACTTACGGAGAATAAATGTCAGATACTGGGCTCCGAGTGCAAGCCAGTAGATATTCCTCCATCCAGTGAAGTTTGCCACAACGCCAGACAGCACCCTAGCGACGAGCAACCCCAAGGCCAAGCCTGAAACGACGAGCGAAAGTGAAGAAGCACGGCGATGGGCCGGAGCAAGATCTCCCACCAGAGGGAGCATGAGCTGCGGTGTGACGGTTCTGCTCAAAGTATAAGTGCGAGACAACTAACCGGGCGGCGAGGAATACGATACCCTACTCCGCAAAGGAAGGATAGGCTGACGAAGGCTTCAAATCTGGTCGTCAGACACAAGCCAATCCACTTCTCGCTGTCAGATTATCTAGTCCCTCACACTCTACTTCGCCGCATGCGATATTGCAATAACTCACCATCGTTGCAGTGGCGAATATTAGGAAGAGAATAAAGGGTCGCCGAGGAACTATATCGCCCAGGGGGCACAGAAACAGCAGGCCCACAGCATAGCCCGCTTGCGACAACGTAGCTACATTCGACGAACGCTCGTAGCTGACGTGAAAGTCTTGGGCGATGACATTAAGGATAGGTTGTGGGTAGTATAGATTCGCGACTGTGAACGTTGTGCTCTTGGACCGATGGTTAGTACGGTGCGCCTGGGACTTCAACTCTCATCTGTTTCAGGGGCCGGAACTCATACAAAAGCGAGTAGGATATTCATGGACAGCGTAAACTTTGGTGGGTTTTGCGGGTCGTAGCGGCACCATCTTGGCATCCAGTTCATAGCTTGTAGGAATCCGACCACAGCCATATCCCGAGTCGTCATGTCTGGTGTATCAATCTGAGCCTCGTCCTTGGTGCTAACCTCAACGGTATCCAGGCTGATGCCTACCGTGTCATGCGCCTCTCCTGTGCTGTGTGATTGTGATCGGTGCTGTACGGTAGCATCGTTGCGGTACTGTCCTGGGATATCACGAGAAATAGGGTTTTTCCCATCGAAATGATGACTGCTTGCATAATTCCTCTGCATGGCCACGCCCGACAAAGGCCACCAAAACGACCGTCTATCTTACGGAATGCCGGTCTGCCTGGCTGTCCCCTCTGTTTTCTCGCCCGCTCGATAAGCCCTTTGGCTGTTGTGCTAATCGTTAGACCTGAGTGTTAGTCAATGTTCGTCATTCACTTAGATCCTCCCATGTAAATTAGATGGACATAGGGTTCGAGAACAATTTAGCTTGGCCCGGGATAGAAAGGGGGGGGGGCCATTTTGACGACAGTTTTTTATGTCTGTCTACCTTGCGAATCGGTACACAATCGGACGGTCCACCCACAGTCTCGGGCAGTCTTTGGCCGACACTCGCAATCGGACGCATTCGACGTGGAGTCTGGAGTTGAGAGTTGCAATTACCACCTCCACCTTTTCTTCCCCCTTTGAACCAATGTCGAGGCCTATATCTATCTATCTATCCATCTTCGACCGATACTCAAGGCGAATCAACAATTACTCCAAATCTACCTAGTCGCCCCCGCTCCTTATGTAGGTATCTACATGGGCTTCCCCGTACATGAATGCACAAACCCTCTGCTCCGATACTGGACTCATTGCTCCACTCGCTACTACTTAAATGCTCGATGCTCGGAGCGCCGTTGGGCTATGCCCTCATTCCAGCGCCCATGGACCTAGATCAACCCATAGCTGACATCTCTTGCCGCGCCCTCCTTCCCACGACCATCCCGAGGCCGAGGTAAACGCACTTCTGAGCTCAGGATACGAGCCATTTGTACTCGGCACATAGCTTGTTAGATTGAGAATCTTGCCACCAAGCGATAACTGAGTGGTCACGGGCATCCCTCCCGTCATATTCATATTCAGCAGGGAATCTCTACCCGGTCGCCCACCCCACTGCTTCCAATTTCCAGTGCCAGCAGCGGCTATGCTTCCTCGTCCCGCCGTGTCGGCCTGTGCTGGGCTGAGTGTCGGGTCTCCCTTGACGACGAAGTTGCCCCATGTTTGTTGAAAAGCAGTTCGGAATACTTCGTCCATGCCCGTCCCCTGCGTCTTGGGATCAGCGAGCAGGGGCGTGACATCTGCTCCGTGGCTACTAATGGGTACCGAAAACTGGTATTTCCAAGAGCTCTTCCCTCTAGTGCCGGCGAATGCGTCCGCCATCCAGTAGGACGGACACACGAAAGTGGTCTCGGCGTATAGATTATTTGCTGCTTGTTGCCACCCGATGCCAAAGTTGGAATTGGTCGTCGAAAACGGAGGACTGAGCCCCTTCGAGTCTGCATATATGTTAAACACTTTATCCGGGATCGCGTACAGCTCTAGGATGCTGGTTATGTTCTGTTCGCTGAGCCGCGGATAGTTCGTTAAGACGAAGTTAATAAATTGCTCCTCGGTTGTGATATTTTGAGGCGTGAATACTGGGCCCTCGTTTTCGTTGTTGCCCGTCAACATGCGAAGCCCGTTGACCTTCTTGTTGATTGCAAGTTGTTCAGTTGGTCGTTTTCGGATCAGTTTGCCATCGGTGACGGGGATGAACGCCCACTGGCCGAAATTGGCGGACGCGCTGACGATGGCGCTGGCGCTCTGGAGTGCGACGGTGTCTACTGACTGCAAGCATTCGAACGGGACCTCGGGCATCGGAACAGCCTGCTTGTTTGACGAAAGCTTGGTAGCTTATAGTTGGCCATGTATCAGCGAAACCCCTATTCCCCTAAATCAGCAGGAGTCCTCGCACGGGTTGCCTACACTCCACACGTCTCTTACCATTGGGTTGGTAAGTAAGGGCTCGAGGCAATTATTCCTTGGAAGAGCGCATCCCCTTCCGTACCACCATTGGCCATCGCCAGCATCATGACGCTGCCTCCTCCAGCCGATTCCCCCGAGATGGTCACTCGATTTGGGTCCCCTCCAAAGTGCTGGATGTTCTTCTTAACCCATTGAAGCGCGAACCGCATATCGTGTAGGCCAGCGTTGACGACGCCGAAGCTTTCGACATCGGCCGACGACAAGAAACCAAAAGCCCCGAGACGGTAGGCAATAGACACAGCCAGGTAGGAGTTACCGTTGGTACGTATCTGTTCCTCAAACTCGACGCGGTTGTTCCCAACACCATAGCCCCCTCCGTCTTACTTTAGTTAGCATTACAGAAGCTGTGATACCGCGGGAGCAAACTTACGGATCCAAACTAGCACAGGTAATTTTGTTTGGTTTGCTGGTGCCATGACATTGAGGAATAGGCAGTCTTCGTCACCTGATGGCGACGGGTCGGGCGCACTAGTTGGCTTAGCAGAGCATTTCAATAGAGCGGATAGTCTACTACCTCAAATCAACTTACTTTGGACTATTGGGAGATTGAGGGCATTGCGGCGCGTAGTTTTCGGCGGAGAGTACTACACTTCGATTTATAGCAGGAGATCGTGGCATTTGCCATCTCAGATCACCCACCGGAGGGGCAGCATATCTGATTCTTTGTGGCCGTTAGACATCGTCTCTTTACATCAATGGGGCTCCTTCACGTACCCTCGGAAGATATTTTGATCGTACGTAGGATCATAGAAGCCTTGATATTTCGCGTAACCGAGGTCTACAACAGGTGGCAGTATATCTTGAGCTAAACTCAGACTGGCCAGTATGGACAGCCCCCAGATTTTTGTCAGCATAACTTCGGAGAAGAGAGTTGGTCTCAGTATCGCGGGCGCGAAGAGAACAACGAGAGAGGGAAAGGTCCAAGTCACCTTGCTCCGGCGAGCACGTCGACAAAGCGAGGCTCCAACCACTCTTATAGATGCATGCGGACCGTAGGGCTACAAAGAGCTACATTCTGGCAGCCAAGCTGTTACGTCAAACCCGCCAGTTATTCCCAGCCACGACGCGACGAGGTATGGCCATGGCCCACGGCCTACCGTGATGTATGGCCCTGGGGCATGTGATGGAGTATCGGGACTCCGGGTGTGCCAGGGGCGGCTTCTGACTGGACGGAGGGCTTGCATCGGCAAGTAACACTGCGGCGTGAGGAGCATGCCATCGGGAGGCTTGCAATGACACTGTGCTTTTCCACTTCCCTTAGCTGCAGGAAACTATCCAGGAGAGCCGGGCACGGTAGTATCCAAGCGGATATAGACGCCTCCCCCGCAATTGCTGTCCTTCCTGCTTTGAACGAGTACATGGTCCAACCATATTTCCCGTCCCAGCTTCGCTTAGATGCAATGGGGTCATGTGAGCGTTACCTATTCGATCCATCGTTTTCTTTCAAGGGAATAAATAATTCATCATAAGAAATGGATATTTGTAACTTGAAAAGTAATACGTCATGTTGTACCTCAACATGGATTTCCTCATCTATCTACACGCTCACCACGACGGTTTGCTCAAGGCTTGCTACCGTATGCCTGATGTTTTGCGCAGAAGCGGGCTTCGAACCCCAGGGTGATTCCATTATTTTGAAAAATGGCCATGGCTTGCGAGGAGCACGGACGCAAAGGAGATAAGACCAAAGCGTTCCATGTATCCAAGACCCAGACGATAGAGAACATCTGTTTGCTATACCGTCAAAGCACCTGTACCAGTTTGATTACGCAAAGATGCGCGACGAAGATAAAAGAAAAATTTGAGTCCGGGAAAATTTTTCTTTCATTCGCGCCTGTATCTAGTCCCTGCTATGGTTGGTTTAGCACGCAAATTCTCCACGAGAGCTCCTTAATCTACCATCAAAGCAATCGGACCAACTATCACAGTACAAATTACAACCTGCCGAAGTATCTAGTCTCTACACCATGCGCGCGAAACCGCTGCCTACTAATTTGCAATCCGATGGTAGGCGAATCGACCAAGGTACACTGTCAAGTAAAAGTAAAGACAATCATCTACTTTCTTCAACAATCAAGAATCCCTCCCCGTTCTAGGTATCTATTGTATTTACTTAAGTAGTGATTTTCTCAGTGTCCATTATGATCTAGCCGATTTAATAACAATAACAAGAATCGCTAGAAAGGATAATAAAAGCAATTGCGCCTACGTTTATTTGATGCCATGCTAGAAAGCTATTTTTGTACGAAGGCCATTCATAGACTTATTATACATACCTACTCGTCCGCTATACCTAGTATTAAAGCCCATAGTAGTATTGAACGCAGGTGCTGTCCTACCACTTAGTCGAAAAAACGAGCATTAAAGGAAGAATAGCACAAATACATACTTCGTCGTCCTCAACGAGATAAACAGGAATGATTGATGAGCCAGCGTCCGCGTCTCCGCTGCTCGGGCTAAGAACCTCGAAGGAAACAGACATTTATATATATAAGAAAGAACTATAATCTTGCTCAGTTATAATACCTATCATTCCAGTAGAGAAGGAGATATAGATAGATGACGCCAAGATGCTAGTGTAGAATCGATCCATGACGATAATGAGCAACTCCATCTCATTACGCGAAGGTACTTAAGGTACTGATGAGAGAGGCTTAGGTATTGTTACGTATGGGACTCTCCCACAAAAAAAGTCGAGCTATCGTTGACCGTCTATCTTGAGTACTCTACGAAATAGTGCCCGTTTATTGGTGCGCTCTCATATTCTTATTTATTTATATTTATCTATCTATCTATGGTTTCGCAGTTTCAATTAACTATCAGCATGTCACGATTGGCTCCCCATCTAATGTACGGAATTGGAATAGGATTAACGAGATACCCCGCACGCGCTACACAATATGGGCGGGCTTCCCCAGGTTCTAGCTTCTGGGATCCCTAAGCTGAAGCTGGAGACGAGGGAGTGGAAGTGGAGTTGGCGTCGGATTGGCAGACAGAGCCTATCATCAGCCCGAATGGCCATTGGGATTCCTTTTGTTCAGCTCTCGTCACCTGAAACCCTTATATGTTGCCCAAGTCCAGAACCCCCTGTTGCGAAGTCTGTCCGGGTGCGCGGAAGCCCGCAAAGCCTCACCAAGAGTCGTTTGGAGATGCGTTACACCTGTATCTTCCCCATCGAGAGCGAAACAAGTCACGCCAATGTCGTCAAGCGGCCACGATGACGATTCTCCTGAGCGGCCGGCAAGGAACCCGGTCGGGGCCGGTACCACCACCACTGCTCGGCGCGTCAAGAAGAAGCGGGTTCGCATTTTCACCGAGGACGACCGGGCAGCCCATCGCATCTTTGAGAAGTCGAGACGAGAGGCTTTCAAGGAAGCTTTAACCGTGAGTATCGCGTTCCCCNGTGCCGTACCATACCGTACCGTACACTGCACCCCGTCAGCTTTCCGTTTGTTGACTAGAGAGCCCCCCCTCAAAGAACCTTGCGAGCCTTCTGCCAGCCCTTGCCGACACGGAGCCGCAGCGCCTGTCGAAGCACGTCGTCGTAGATGAAAGCATTGCCTTCATCAGATCGCAACACGAACAAATCAGAACAGCCACCGAGCATCTTGAGACTGTGAGGACGGAGCGGGATGAGTTGCTGGCCGAATTGAATCACTGGAGAAGCCGCGCTGGGATACAGCCGCGGCAAGCGAACACGATCAATCAACCGCCGATTCACCATGGCGACACCAGCGTGACCCCGGAGGCCATTCTGGGCGCAGTGCCGACGGCGTTGCAACACACAGACTCACCCATGCCCATCATCGGCGAAGCGGCCTCATCCTTCATCACAAACCCCCTCCACGAGCCGAATCCCGCCCGCGCTGCCAACCGATTCCAACGCGGGTATGCATTGGGAAAATTACGAACCCCAAATCCACGCCTTCGCCAACCATGTACAGAGTACGAGCGGGCCTGACAGCATAGCGAATGCAGATCCAGCACCGCTCAGCTCGTACCAGACCCCTCAGTCACCAACTATATCACAATTCAGCATGGACCGGGCGCAGCGCGCGCCCGTCTTCCTGCCATTCGAGTCGCCCCAGTCGTTTAACACGGGGGGATTTCCAGCCGACGCTTTTATGCAGAATGTAGCGCCCATACACGACTACATACCTCCGTAAGCGGCATACTGAGCGTCTGGTCGATGCACAGCTCTAGGCATGCTGTGGACTGGTCACATGCTAAAGCGGGGGACGGTGACATAGTAGACCCTCAGAATTCAAGCTACAGTCAATCTCGTCTTCAGGGACTCCAACAACAAAGGCGGAGAGTATGGAAAGAATACCACCACGTCGCCTAGGTTCCTTCTGTTTAAACCCGAGTCATCGCCTTCTCGCATTTTTTTTCTACTGCTCGCCTCGCCGTTTTCATCGTCACCGAAGAAGAGTTTTAGAGAGCATTAGCGAGCCTATTGGTCGTCATAGCATCGCTTTCGACTGTCCTGTGAAGCTCGGCCCCCTCGTTGGCGAGGTAGTTCACGTCTATGCTAGCTGGCTTGCCGCTCTGATCGGCCGCTAGAGGGTCGGTGTTTAATAGCTCGATTAAGACGAGCGAATGTTGGCCCCAAGCCCCTATAGGGATACTCTGGTTTTAGATCGCATTCGCCTGACCACCTAGTCTGGTACGCTGTATTTTAGCTTGGCAGGCTGATCCAAGAGGATGTGGGGGATAGTCGTGGACTGGCGACCCGTTTCTCCCGCTACCATGGCCTCCTATGCGCCAGGGAAACCAGAGGAGAGTTCGCCCGCGCATCACTCGCTTGCCATTATTACTGCACACGTCGCCAGCTTCACAGGTGGTTGATATTTGCTCGCCTTTTCGTAGAGACGTCTAGACGTCTCAATAATCTAGATCACACGAAGATGCCCTTTGGCCGGGACCCAGACGTCTGGTTAAAGTGCAAGGTCGTTGGGGGTTCGGTTCTCCATCTGCCGTGTTGAGCATACGAGATTCTTGCGCTTATCACCAGTCTGCTCGAGGCGAATGAGGCAGATCATCATAGTGTACAGACAAGTCGCTTAAATATACGCAATAGCTTGAGGGAGGCCAAATGCCGCCTGTCCTCGGTGTCGGGATACTTTCTTCGGAGAAAATCATAGCTACGTCGAGTACCGGACTAGTAGCTAGAGTCTTAAAGCAGTGAGCGTCTCGTCTTAAGCCTACCTATGGAACCTTCTCGGCACGCAAGCGTGCGCTTCAATTGTCGATTGCGGACCGCATGCCTTGGAGAGAAGTACCTGCAGCAACACGCGGCTACGGATGTTATCAATATTCTTCCTGCACATCGAAGCAGCCGAATACTTCGTATTAGTCGGCCGATGAGCAAGACCTACGATCCTCGTAATAGACCACTGACTTTGCCTTATCTTTGAGCCCCCCTGTCGGTCTGCCAAAGCGACTCAGTATTCACCCGGCGCCGGTTACTTGTGTATGTAGTACAGGGGTTTGATGAGTATATTCTTCTTGATGTTTTCCAGGTTCATCCAATCCGCATCAACATCCACCCTATCGGCCACGGATCACGACGGGAGCGCTTCTCTTCGTTATTAGGATAGTTGCATACGTCGTTCCTCCAGTTTCTCTACTCGTGTCGAGCCTTCAATAGATACCATTGACTTCTATTATTTACTATTAAAGGGGCTATCTTTGAGAGGTCCGGCGATTTAGGCTCCTTTGTATTAATGGGTAGGGTATAGGAGGTCTCTGCAGCCCCAACAAGTTTCACTTTTTGATAAATAAACAATTGCTTGCATCATTCATGGCCTCATAAACCCCTTTCTGCGCGTTGCACTCGAATCTTTCCCCCCTCTCTTGGCTACGTACCATTCCCCCAACCAACGTCCATCTCTCACGACTAGAATACCGATGATCGATAATTATCCTCGAATGGCCAAAGGCCAGTGTACCCATGGCATTGAATCAATGTCCAATCGATGTCCATGCGTAGCCAGTAAGGCTTATGAGGTACCACGATCAGCGGCCGATTTCGTGTTAGTCGTAGAGTGAGTAGGTATGGTGATAGGGTTAGTATTTATGCATGAAGTCCCTGGAATAGTTCGTGCGTAGCAATATTACCCCAGATTTTACCCTAGCAGTACTGCCCCAGCTTCGTTTGCCACTTGGTCCACCGGATCGGCATTTCCTTGATCAGACCCGCCCATTTGTCCGGATACAACAAAGATCCGTCGAGCAACCGTCGAGCTATCGGAGCTGAGTTACCGTTCCGAGACCCTAGATACCGTCGCCTGGTTCTACAGTTCGCTCTCTAGTGTTGAAATGAGGTCTCACGATGGTAAAGAACCCACACTTTTAAATAAGAATGAAGATAACATAACTAGTGCCGACGACAAAATATATATTCTTCGCCCTAGGATTTCGTAAGGGGGAGCCCTCATTCATTCACGAAAACCTAATCAAGTGCTAATGCTTGTTGCGTGTTTCGTATTTAAATCAGGCACATGACCTTTGCTGCTCTCGTGTCTATAGGAACTTAGTAAATGAGCAGCGAGCAGAGATCCCCCCTCTATCCCAGGGCTAGAAGCAGGAACATGGATGAAGATAGCCGACACCATCGCGAGAGCTACTAGCCGGGGGGGGGGGGGGGGGGGGGCAATATGCACGTAAAGTATACAAACAGAATGATTTTGGGTTTCTACTTAGCCCGTCCTCATTGACGTAGCATCGTATGGTTGATGGGAAACAGGTTGAAATCTCCCGAAACCTGATTGTAGCTCCCGTCATTTATCCCTCTCTCTCTGCACAATGCATGTCAATGTCTCGATAACATTGTTCGGTCAGCCCAGTACTACTATCTAGATAGTTCGATCTACAAGGAGGATGAATATGATCGCGGTGGTTACCCCGGCTGCGAGGGGGGGGAGGGTAACTGCCTGCGGAAAGCCTCAAATAGACTAGACAAATCGTCGCTCCGGTTTCGTGTCTGCAGGTACAAGCGGCACGAGAGACTTAGGCTTCGATAAGCACAGGACTTGGTCTCGGAAGTAGCCTTGGGAAGCAATGATGTCCGCCTGGTTTCGTGTCGCTCGCCGTAGCCAGCGCATTGTCCTACGTCTCATATTCTAACATTCACTCGAGAAAAAAAAGGCTCACTTTACTAGTCCTAGGTATGATCAGCGGACTGCTGTGAACGTAGGAGACTAGTGAGTAGAGTAGAGAATTCTTCTAAGCCACCCGTCTAAGATTCCATCCCGGACTTCTTTCCAAAGGATCAAAGGCCAATTCTCGACCAAGCCACTGTTACCTAAGGGGAGGATATAGAGACTGGGTAGAAGTTAGCATCATCATCTGTGGCAGGGTAGACCCAGAGAAGAGCGAATGGGAATGGCATGGGCTCCGCATGATCGACGGAATTGATCGAGAATCCGCCGAAGATCATATTCGTATTGTCCGCCCTGGCTCGTGTCCTGCCCCGGCAGGTAGGGTTTACTCAGCCAGACAGCCTCTTAAGCGCTCGGCTATACGCGCCACCATGTTACCAAACGGAGTGACAACGGGTTTCACAAACAACGCACCACGCCCTCCATATCAACCGCTGGCCTTTGTGGTGTCGGTCGGCGTGTTTTATTGTTTTACAGCACGGGCGAGGGCTGAACCCGCGCGCCGGGGTAGCGCCGATCGAAGATAGTGAAGGTATACCCGGGCCTTGTAAGAAAAGAAAGCCCTTCTTGTCTTACCTATCGGAGGAATACTCGAATCAAATCCGCCGCCTCGGATGAATGAGCGGGCAGAGAAGACGGGAAGGACGCAGGGGGGACTATCCATGCTATTGTTAGATGGCGTTCCTTGATAGACCCCGCGCAACGTCGTCTGGGCTCCTCCATCTCTTGTCTTCACGTTGACATTCTCTTGGCGATCCTAGACAGTGTAGTGTATGCAAAGTCGTACTGCGTACCACCCATCTACGCGTATCTCGTGTGTTCTCCGCCCTTTCTGCCTTCATTTGTGCTAGCTGAATATGTAGATAACATGCCACTTATTATTTGTAGTTCTGCCTCCTTGTAGATACATATCGACCGACCGACCGTTGTTACATATACGAAGTGGACACCGGAGAAGAAAGGAGGCGGTGATCATGGGAGGCTGGCATGCCAGCCCTATGAGGCGTCTAGGTAAATTATGCCGGGTAACACATGGGTAGAGGCCTGACCTGCCTGACCTGCCTGACCTGCCTAGACTGCCTAGACTGGGTAATATAAATATGTACAACCGTGCCCGAACAACAGCGTGCGTGCGTGATCGACTGCTTCCTACATACTTTGTACATGCTTCCTAGGAGCTTCCTAGGAGATACACCGCCAGCGCATTGTGGAGGAGGGGAGGGGTTTGCTACCTACCCTCTTGGGTACACCGAATTCTCGATTCGTTGCCCAATTGTAACGAGTCTCCAACTCGTACAATATCTATTTTACCTCAACCGTCCGGCCGAGTATTTTTATTCTCTGTGTTAGAACCAACTGAATTTCCGCATCTGTGCATTCTTGGCAACAACTTGAACGAATAGGCTGTAAGCATACATACCTAGGTACTTAGGTAGGTGCCTGGCATACACTAAAGATCACCTTGTAAAGTTACAGCATACAGCATACAGCATACTGGGTTGTATTTCTCAGTACCTACTTAAACATAATGTACCCAAGGTAAATGCCAACGTCCTGGGGCAGGTCCTGGGTACATGTATTCCTGACTAGGGTCTTTTCTCGACCCCTCGCCCCTGTCCAGCTGCGGTAAACAGCGCCTAATCCCACCTGTCCGGTTACCAGGTTACAATACCTACCGAGTCTGGACGGGCAGACAACGGGTACTTGTCATCGGTACCTATTTCGAGCTCCCAATGCTACGCTCTAATGCGGCGTAGGGTTGCATGTTTGACATGCAGCAGCGAATCACTGTTAAGGACAATTGAAATCCCTACCTACATCCTACCTAAGGTAATAAACATAGAGCTCTTTTTTTATATCCCTTTTTGGAGTTGGTTTTAGTATATATATATATACCTATATCTATATATACATAATCATGAATATGATATATTTTAACTAGCGATTGATATCCCTAGATACTCCTTGATGGCGGCCTCCGTCTAGATCTTAGCGTATCTGACATACAGCAAAAGTCAGCCACCGACTTAGCTGGCCCCGAAGAAGCGAGAGAAGGAACCGGGGCTTGTACACAGCTACGCCGAAACCGTCGACTTGATATCGGTGAGCGCTAGGATAGCTACGATATAGTATAGATCTTGTAGGCCTCCCGCCTTGAACCCGCCTAGCCGCTTGGAATATCTTAGTTAGTTAGGCATTCTACCATCATGCCATCGTGCGATCACGTAGATGAGCCAGTAATGAGGAAAAGAAGAAATGAAAAAAAAAAAAAAAAAAAGGCTAGGCCACGTGCGCTAGAGGGAGGTATGTCGTCCATACCCAGGCAGCTATCCGGAACATGCAACACATGCATCCATCGTACATGGCGTATGTGGCTCGAAATAGCTAGGTCGGGTATTGCGATTACTCACGTCAAGTTATCTACGACATCTCGTTGGTGCTGGTGCGTAGCCGTCTTGTGTAGCTGCAAGGTACGGGGCACTCGGATGTTAGACAAATGTACATAGTAGATTAGTGATACCTGATTATATCTACCTACCAAACTGCAATTTTCGTCTACAATACAATTGAACGCGTTTCAAAACCGAATGTACTTACTCATCAGGTGTCTTCCTTTTTTTTTCCYTTTTCATCTTTTTTTTCTTTTCTTTTCTTTCCTCCCTGTTCCCCCCTTTGGCACTCATTAGCGGCCTCTTGTTCTAGTGTTGGCTTATTCCAGGATGTATACGATATCTATTGAAGTACGTACGTTAGGCTGTTTAAGTGACTTACCCTATGTAGTTTCTTTTATGTAGATACATACATGGCCATACCTCAAGTTGTTCCTACTGAGCATGTAGGTAGAGCATGCGTCATCCCGACCCCAGCCGAGGCGGCACGTGTCTATACTTACCTACCCACCCTGTGCCACCCCCGGCATTCACACTCGCGTTACAGCGCATTATGACGGGATGTACACCGGGATTCGCATCACGATCCAACACAACATTTTGAGTCATAACTCTTGTGAAGCCTCTTGCGATACCCGCTTACTATGCCTCACATAACCTCCTTGGCCAGCACTTGCCCGAGAGTCACGCTGAGAGTTGAGTTGAGATGAGAGTTAAGATGAGTTTGGGTACGACCCATGAGCTAGAGTCGCTGGCCGTGAGGGCGGAACTGGGGTTGCGCTAGACTATTAGCTGTGCTGTTGTTCTAACGGCACTTGAGGTGCATCACTGGTGGGCGTTTTGTCAAAAACCGGGCAGTGCATTGTTCGTACGCAAAGATCCAAGTAACAAATTTATTAATATATATGCTGCTCAGAATCACTTGGTCCATTCATCCCCACGACCAGCCGCATTCCCCCTATATATGTCCCACTGAGAGACTACCTATCTATCTAGAGATATTGAATGCAACGAGCTCTTTCGTAGCCAGACGAAGAGTAACGCTCTCTGCGAACTGAACCCGTAATACGTGTGACCAAAGGAATGTAGCCGATATTGCCAGCGGTGCTTTAGCCATACCGAGTGGCCATGTAAACATCGAATCGACTATTTCCGCCGGAGATGAGAAACCCGGTTCCTGCTCTGCCCCATGTGTCCAGCTCCAATTTTTCTCGCGGGTTCGGTCTAGATGATGCTTCGATCAACGAAGCTAGGGGTACATGATGTGCTGCCCGAGCACATTGATACTGTTACACTACTTGGCAGACCCGTGGTAGGCAATGCCGAAGTAAGCATGGCATCAGAGCCGACAGATCAAAAGAAACAGTTCGAAACCGAAACAGGCAAGGRAAAAAAAAAGCAAGAAATAGAGAGAGAAATGTAACCGGACATTCTATCCATGCAAACAAAACCCAATACCCCCCACCTTGTCCGATAAAACGCCTGGTATATCTCTATCCCTCCGTCCAATGCGTAATCCCGTGAATCTAAAACCCTGAAAATGCTGTACAGTAAAAGTCATGCTCGATCTTAAGAGCTCTCTCCGTGATAGGACCGTTCAAATCATCGTGTCGTATTAGGCGTGTCATTAAGAGACGTGATTGACGCCGCATAGTCCACGATTTGCCGTCACTGTTGCAAGAAAGATATAGCATCCCCGATGCTATGATTTGGACTAGCGAAGCCCAATGCCAAAGAAACAGAAAGACCAGAATGAAAAGCGTGTGATCATGCGAAAGGCGTCTTGGGTGAAATCGTGATCGTCGTATGCCGTAGAGAGGTTGTGGTGTAGAAACAATGAATTAAATTTCGTCCAAACATGTCATCTCTTCGTCTGTGTCTTCGATAACGTATGCTTCCGTCGTAGCATCGTAGCACACTCCAGCGAGGCCGGCTTACTTGCGGGCGGGTCCAAGATATGGTGTGGCCATTCCTCATTCAAGGGCGGGAGGAGCCGAGGACGACATAATGCGATCGTACCCCACAAGTAGTAATGATAACTGAGACGGCCGGCGTAATGACGAGGAAGAACTCGGCCTGGGTCGAAACGAATAGAGGTACGAGACCCAATGCCCGAACTCAAAGGTGGCTAATGGAGGAACATGCCACAAGCAGCTGCCCATCATCGAAGACAAGATCCCTCATCGGCGCTGGCGATACGAGTCTCGGCTCGACTGACTGCTGTAATAGCCCGAATCCGAGTAATTCTGGTTACCAGAATATGTGCCATAGCTAGCCGATTGCGTGTGGACGGAGCAGGCATAACCGACGGGGATAGTCCGCTTCGAGATCTCGTGCCCGGGGCGACCATATGCAGCACATCGATCGACGGCATGCTGGTAGTAGAGGCAGCGGCAAGCGGCGTACACTTCGACTACTTGGTAGCACATGGTGACTTGGGTCGAAACTTGGATAAGTGGGGAGGATAAGTGTCAATGACGATAATGTGTTATGGGTAGGCTAGGCAATATGTTGGAAGTGGCAAGAGCAAGGAGGAGGCGTGTAGGGGAAGACGGCAGACAACCCGACTTGGATCGGCACTAGGAGTTGATATAGACGGGAGAGCAACGGGTGCGTTGTATTAGTCAGGGAAGGCAGCAACAAGGCCGGAAAGGTGGCGCCGGGAAAAATAGAATTCTATGAAGAAGCCAAGGTCTAAAAAARGCATACGAAAGAAAAGGGCTTGTAGCGAGAGTGCAGATGACTGATGATGAGTCGAAGGGCTTAGAACCTGGACTAACACAGGAAGCATCGTAGCCTTATAGGCTTCAGCCTGGAAGGACCCCGACAAGGGCCTTAGATAGAAGGCAGCAGTGACCATAGGCATCTTACCGAAAACGACTGATGGCATCACAGACCCATTACGCTTGTATGCAGGGCGGAGGGCGGAGGGCGGCGCAGGGGGGGGAGATGGGGGGACGACGGATGATGANTGATGATGGAGATGGATGGAGATGGCATGGCATGGCATGGCAGCTGCCTTGGCCACGACGGGAAGTTATCGAAGTATCTAGGCTAGTCTAGTACTGTACGATGAGTAAGGGAAGTAAGGAAAATACGTTAGGTCGGGAAAGGTCGCGGTGTAGAGAGGTATCCGGCGAGTGTAGGTTCGTACGTGTCTAGAGGTAAGAGATTACATAGGCGTGTAAGTAGATAGAGAGTAGCAAAGAACATTAAGCATGCACGTCCGCAGATGTAGGTAGGCAAGTACCTATCTACTGAGGTACCTATTTCGTAAGGTTGCAGATGTGGGTAGCGTATGTATTGTAAGTAGCGAGTAGGTAGGTAGATATTTACCAGGTAACCATGCAGCTTATACGCCGCGCTAGTACAAATAAGCGCAGTACCAGGATGCAGCCCTTCGTTCTCTGGGCAGTGAGAAGCTCTGTGACTAGGGTCGGGGTGGATTGGTAGTGCAGGTTTGATATAATGTAGGCATGTATGTATCGTACCTACGGTAGGTAGTAGATGAGAATTGATTCAAGATCGCCTTACATACCTCGATGGGATCCTACCGCGCTACATCCACTTCATACAAGTACCAAGTACGCTTTATATTCGAGCATATATGTAACTTAAACTGATACCTCCAGGTAGGCCTCCCAATCTACACACCAGTTGACCTGACACCTGTGTACATAGTAGTTCTGGCAGGCAGGTTGTGCTACTACCTAAGGTAACTAGGTACTTGTAGGCAAGCCCTGACAAGCACTCAGTCAGGTACTTCTTAAGATACCCGTGACTGACTGTGTTCAACCGTTACCCAGGTAGGTACCCACTCTAATTGTTTCTACGTTAAGGTGCAGAAAATAGAAAGACAGACTAGTCCGAAAAGGGACCGCTGTTCCGTGAACACCTTCTAATTGCCGGCGACAGGGATAATTCGTGGTGGGCTTTTGAGGGCGCATCAACCGCATCTCTGACCTCTGTGTGCAGTTATACGGACGAAGGCATGGCTCTGCAATAAGTGCCCGATTTAGAATTGTGTCAGTGTCACGCGAGCACAAGAGTGTTGGTATCTGACAAATTTCAAGACCTCGGAATTTCATCCGAGGTCTGGTTTAAATAGCTCTAATCCGGATTTTTNCAGAGGAGTGTAGAGTATTATGGCAGGTAGTACCAACGCACTACTCTGTACGTATCGACTATGTATGTGTGTATGTGAGTAAGTAAGTAGGAGGTATGTTCTATAATGCCTGCTTACGATGCTTGCCAACAAGCAGAAAGACGGGGACCAAGAAGTAACAAGAAGATCCTGGTTCTTAAGTGTGGCTAGGTATTACGGCCCATTTCGGGCTGGTTTACAAACGTGAGATCCAGACGAGTACAACCCTAGGTATCTCCCTAGGGCCTGGCCTGGAGTGTATTCCTGATACCCCCCAAATACCGTTTCATAAGCTCGCATCGAATCGGGATGGAATCTCGGCCCCAAGCGACGGGACCCCCCAACGCAAATGCCACGAGATTCCCAGAGTGCCGCCTCCGAAAGAGGCTTCTCATCAAGAACCCTATCGCTCTACTATCCCCAGGCCGTAGGTGAGTCTTCCCCTAGATCGATCATAGTATCAACAGGAGTCGATACCGAAACGGGAGCCTTCATGTCTATAGCCTCTTCCCATACCCTAGTGAGTGACCAGGACCGCAGTTGCAAACCTAGCCTTGCGATCGCTTGGCGCTTCCACCATGCTTCTCCACTTGGTAGATAGCTTGGGTATGGGATGACGGTATTCAGGGGGGTTCCCCCTAGGATCTATCGAGTTATCCTCAGGCAGACTGCTCGGGTAGATACTGTAAGTAACGTGTCTTCGCTCTAGTTAGTTGCATCATAGACCCAGTATGATATAGGGCCGTATTTGGTGATTGCGATATATGTGGTGTTTCGCCGATGCACATTACTGCTATTCTTAGATGTCATCGCTGGCTGATTTTCTATAAGTGGAAGCAGATACGATAGCAGTAAGAGCAGATATCTAAGGAGGTAAGTAGGTAGAGTCCGTATAGCAATTGGGCGCATATACTTATCCGTAGTAGATGGCGCCAAATTATACCTACAGATGACCGCAAACCTCGGCATCTCGAAGTCGCAGAGTAATGATATAACGATGTAGATCGCATTTCACATTGCGCATGGCCAGAAGGAGTCTAACCGTGTCTGGTAGGGCTGAATGGTTCCTGGGTGTGTTGTTGCATTGCGCATCAGGCACCACACGATTGGCTCTCGTACGCCCGCATTAATGACTGCTGCTGTTATGTAGGACCGATCGGCTTTGTCCTACAACACATGCATACATGTACGCATACATAGAAACCCATGTCAATATCTGAAGCTACTGCATACGCATTCTATGGGTATGTTAGCTACGGCGTATACAGATACAGAATGTACGAACTTTCGGATTGGCGGACACTTTTTTCCCTTTTTCTCTTTTAACAACGCACATAACAAAGAGGTTCTATGACATATTCTACACACCTTGCGTTTAGCACTTATCTATGTACCCACTAAGTCCTTACATAAAGCGTGCTGTGTAGGTATACGTTGTAGTTTTATTGGGTAGGTAGGCAGGTGCAACTACTAGGCATCTACTACCTACCTAGTACATTATGTACCTACCTAGGTACTTACCTACTGATATACTCAAGCTACCTAGTTTCCCTGTCACCTGCGTATAGGTAGTTCAGCGACTGGTATAACTGCTCAGAGGTACCTAACCTACCTAGGTACCTAAATAAGTAATTTGGGGTAGCTATTTGAGAGCTACTACCTACCTAAAGTACCTACCTACATGGTAGTGTCGATTAAAGAGGTAGGCCCCCTAGTAGTTGATTTAGCGTCTCTACAGACGTAAACCGCCAGGGCATCATCGCATGTCTCGTAGGAGCAACCAATGAGCATCAAGGCGGCATGTACCTCTTTCCCCCTAACTCTGCAACACACCGAACGAAATACAAACTGTACGGCGGGACCTTGCTATGACTATGACTATGACTACGACTATTTCCCTTATTCTCACCGGCTGCAGTAGCGTTGGCTTTGTCGCCTGTTCACCTGAATATCTGAAACAAGAAAACGGGCGCTATTTAAGAGGAAAGCTCTAATGACTTAATCGCTGACAAGATCTACGCCATCCCGGGTTTCTGGGTCGGGTCTAGAATGCCTGATGAGCGAGCTACCCGAGGACCCATGAACATCTGCTTGCAAGTAGGGGTAAGCTACCGAACTTGTTGTCCAGGTAGGTTACCGTTGTCAAGGCACTCACGACACGCCATGGGAATGCTATGAATGTCCGTTTCTTCTTGAGAGCCCATTTGGCTCGGGTTAATGGGATAGTCGGCGCCTAGGCCCTCAAACAAACAACCCTACCAAGAGGAGAGTTGGGAAAAAAAGGGAATAGAGCTTGATGCTTGCCGTCGTTCACCGAGAATTATCCCGGTCAGAAGCATACCTGCCTACACAACCACCCCGGCTATGAAGTCTCCCCCATCTGTCATGTATGTATGTATGTCATCTGACTGTTCCCTGTACAGCTGGTCAAACGGTCCGGGGTAATTATGATTAAGTATGATGATTAAGTACTTGCGGCTACCACTCGAGATGCCTTAGTTAGGCCGTGTATGAATGTAGGTAGGTAGGTAGGTAGGATAGTATTCCTGTAAGCGTACTCCCTACCCAAAGCCACTTCAGGCATTACTTAAAAGTACAGAGTTAGGGCTCATCAAGAATCTTACAGCGGCCCACTCCGTCGACCGCCTTGTAGCGTATAGTCAGTACCGGGTCAGTACCGGGTATCTCCCCTGTCACCTTACCTTGTGTATTGAAGGTAACAGTATGTATGTATGTGTGTATGTATATCCGCCTATGCCCCATGAGGTCACCAACGGTGGAATAGTGGGACAGTGGACAGAGGGGACTACCTAGAGTGGACTTCCTACCTAAGAGGGCACTAGAGGAACGGTGAATGGTTGACCCTAGGTGAGGCTGTCAGCCTCGTGGGTGCCTTGCTGCTGGGTACTGATACCTGCAGTACAGTCAGTACTGCCATGTGGAGATCCTTTCGCAAGTCGCCCAATCGCCTGTTTGGTCTGTTTAGTCTCCGCGTTTAAGATCCCCCCCGTCAGTACCCAGTCCACGCTGGCCAGGAAGAGTCAAGGGTGCCAAGCACCGGTATTGGCGACGGGGTCGTATGACTACAAGTACTGCCGGGATCAACTGCGCCTCAATAAAAAGTGGCTTCGAGCCAAACAAGCCCA
>JAPUUL010000282.1:0-21815 GCA_029590625.1 Lasiodiplodia mahajangana | reverse complement strand
TGCTCCAATGACACCAGACGCCATGGACATTGACACCCCGCCCGTGGATAAGACGGAAGAGGTTCATGAACCTGTCAAGGTAAATAGTGCCCGAAAATATTCCACCGAGCCCCACAGAGAAGATTGGAGAGCAGGGGACGTCAATGGCGTCGGTTCAACGGCTGCCGATCCCACGTCGAACACCAACGGCACAGAGGAACATTCATCTGAAATCAACAGCGCGCAACCTACAATGGGTAGTATGAGCCATGGGGCTTTCAAGCATGGAGGCTCCGAGGACACCGAAGAGTTCCGTACAACCTTTACAGATTTCAAAAATGTTGAACCGTTTATGGACCCGTCGCCGAGCGGCCTGAAGTCATTTGCAGACCTTAAATCCACCCTGCCCTTCGAGAGTCGGCCGTCAGAGCAAATTCCGCTAGACATCAAACCTCGTCCTGGACCTCTGGAGTTTCCCCTTTACCCGGTAGCTCCTCGGCTCCCGCCTACCATGGGCGTACCAGGCATCCGACCGACCACCTCATCGTTTAAGAAATATACCCAAGATTTCAACATATACATGGACAAATGGGAAACCTTCAACGAGAGAGTACTCGCCCATTTCATTACCCGGGAAAAACAGTTCAAGGAGCGCCGTTCGCATCGCGGTATAAATTGGCTTGAAGAAGCCGTACCTGATTATCTTACCGAAGTAGACCAAGATTTAGACGTCCAAAAGAAGTATGCCGATGCATGTGCGGAACACCGAAAAAGAATCGCGGAATTCATGGAGTTCAGAGACCGGGTCAGATAGGACAGCCCTCTCACTATACCTCCGCGTTGTCATCTTAGCACTGGATTTGATGTGTCTCGCGGGCGCAACACACGATCCGATGCTCAGCGTGAGGCACAAAACCCAAATAACCAATTTAATTTGGGCGACGGTTCAACTCACATACCAGTACACCTAGACGGCCAGCCCATGAAAAACCCGTCGCCCCAAAGACTGTTTCCTACTACCTCGATTTCGAACTCTCGACGATATTGGTGGCTTGAATAATGGAACAACTAGGTGCACAAGCGGTCTCTAAGGGAGCATCGCTAATCTCTTTGGGCACAGCCAGATGTATCGTGATTGTCGATTGTTTTAATCTGACTCGGTAGTTGGTCAAATCAGCATTTGAACGGACGGATGGATGAAAGGCCCGGAAAGTAGACCGGCACGCGAAGGGCGCTAGGAGTTTGATTTGATATTTGGTAGCTTTATCCCAATACTGTCACCTCTCGTCCGTTTCCTCAGCGTTGAGGTGTCATAACGTAGTCCGGGAATCCAGGCCTAAGAATACCAGCACGATCAATACGACATCATGAATTACACGAACACACTTATTTTATAGCTTCGAAGATCAATAGGCCTTCACTACACACTCTCTCTGTGGCTAATATTCATATCGCTATCACGGGGGCCACCGTCCCGAGGGATTTAAAGATGACGCTAATAGATGCAGTGTCGTCTCCCAGCGGCGTTCACGTTGCCGAATGATTCATACATGGCTCTTGTTCTCAGAATCTCGACCTCTTCCAACCCCCAGGGTCCTTTTGGCGTAAACGAGACAGTCTCTCCTCCTCGCCTAGGGATAGGTTCTAAAGGAGTAGTTTTCATCTTGACTACGGAAGATGAAATGATATAGTTAGCCTGTTCGGAATTCCCACAGGCGCATTTTACGATGGCTTCATTCGACATATCCCATCCTTCATTTGGTCACGGTGTCTCTAGCTTGGGCCAATTCGCGCTACTATAGTCCGTGAATAGAAAGACGATGCTTGAATCAGCTACGAGTATATAGCCCTGCAGTATTCTGGTCGTAGCCAAAATATTATACGGCTAGCATCGCTATATGGTGCGCACACGAACAGAGGATTGTATCATGAAAAGCGAGATTTGGAACTGGTTGGGTAGGCAGAACGGGAGGGGAGGTGTGTTGAATGAGGAGGGACTGTGGGCAATCATGCCCCAAATGATTGCGCAGCATGTAACTTTACGATGTCACGAATAGATTCTAAGGCTATGTTTGATTGACAACTTCAGGCTCCGCTTCTTCATGAATTCTACGCGGTCCTGTTCGCGGTGATTACCCTCAGAGATGTTGTGCGGTAGGTGGAAGATAGAGGAGGGTAAAGTCGTGTTGGAAGCTCGGGAATAAAATATGTCTCGTAGGGGATTCAGGTTTAGTAACGGCCGTTTCCTGACAACGATACACTGCATACACTACATTACAGCACAAGTAATAGACAAAGAGATAAAGAAAAAACCACGCATATTTAAGGTCCCATATCTATAATCAACGCAAATTCAAGTTCGATTATAGGCGCGCAACTCGGTACGGCTATACTCGTTAGTAATGAGTGAGTAGTATTGCGAGGCCCTCTCCGATATCACTGCTTCAGCTCTCTAGTATAAACTACTTCAACGCCCTGTCATGGATTTGAGACATTCCCGCCTCTAATGCCTCAGATCATAGATGCTTGTACTCCAGCCGACTAACCCGCTCTGATAGATACACTTTGTATTCACCCCCGAGCCAACGCCCGGCAGGGAGTGAGAGTAAGAGGATCATCCTGTCTAGTTTGGCTTTCGTTATCCCGTATATGATCATTGATAGCATACTACGGAGTAAGGTATAACTAGCTAGATATGAATATAAGAGAGTGAGCAGTGTCAATCCTTAGGATCGGCATGAGCTTCTCTCTCTGGTGGCTCCTGGGAGCGCGACTCGATTCATAGTTGGCCGTAGCCGGACAGAGCGGAATATCCATGACATGGTTAATAATTGCACGAATCTATGTCGTATGGGAACCGGGAGGCCTCAGGTCGAGGTAACAGTCGCCGGGGTAGTATTGGACGCCCGAACTGCTCGAGGCCCATCTCGGCCCTCTAGCGTTACGGTTTATGGAAGGGCTGCGTAGATACTGCCAGTATGGTGGATGCTAGGAAGTCAAAACTCGAAGGCACGGGATATCTATGCTATGATCGAACGAAGTGCTGTATGGGCGTTGGCAGCCTTTTGTAAACGCCAGATTATAAGCCATGATAAGGTTGATAGAGAGACAGGCCTGCGTAGGATTCCGTTACCGATGCATTGAATTGTTGTTTCCGGTCAGCCTGTTCGAGTTATTGGTCGAAGCATCGCAATGGCGATTGGCAATGCAACTCTCTTTATGTATAAGCAGTCATACTTGAGACTCCCGTGAGCCAATGACCGCCCCGAGCGCTATGCACCTACTTATTCCCACGACGTGCCGCTTATGGCTGTTCGGTCACCACTAGGTAGTCGAAGGCTTGGCGAAGGACGGTGGAAGCCTACATAAAGGCGGTCATACCTTAGCTCATTAGGATAGGTATTGTACTTACTGTACAGAAACAAGCCTCAGGCTCTAGATCTGCGAACCCTTGTTTAGTGCCGCGTGGTTCTACTTAGGTATATATATCATGAGATGCTTAAATACATACCTAGATACTTATATAAAGTAGGTAGGGCCCTAACTCACTCAACGCTGACGCTATGCGTTAAGTAGTTTTATCAAGGGTTCATAAATTAGCTACGAGCCAGAACAAACCACAAACCTGTGCATTAAACAATGAATCTCAATGTGAGGCTTGGTGGGGTAGTCACTGAAGAGGCATACTAAACAGGCTGGGAATTGTTGGTCTAGGCTGTAGGTGCCGTGGTATTCCTGTCAGTATACATACCTACGATACCTGTTCTACGACAACCAAGCTCTGCGCACCTTGATTCCCCTAAGATCCATAACCTAGCACATTCATGTATGAGGCCCCGAGATATCATACGTGTGGTCATAAGTGTGTATCTAGTTCTATTCACGCTTCACTTCGCTTCACAAACCACCGTGATTTAACCACTTGGGCCTCCCACAACCCTGACATGGGAGAAGTACGGGTAGAGGGCATCGTGATGTGCGATACGGCAAACATGCACATCCTCAAGCATTCAAGCCCCTCAGAGTTCTAGATCACCGCCTATTCGCCGCCGCCGCCATCCATCGCCGCTGTCGTCGCTGGTCTTGTCGCTCTTGTCGTTGTAGTTCTCGCTCGCACATGTGGATGGTGGTGTTGGAAAACGCCTCCCCACACTCATAGCAAAAAACCTGCTTGCAGTGGCACCTATGTAGTATATGATCAGGAATGAGTGTCTCTCTCTCTCTCTCTCTCTCTGCATGTATGGTGCGCGGTTATGCCATCCAGGACGCCGGGCCGAAAGAGTTCGATTGGTATTTTAGGTATGGGATGGAACGGGACGGGATGGAATGGGATGAGATGGGATGGTGGTTAACCTACGTCATTTGATTGCAACCGCCATGTCTCTGGATCATGCTGAGGCAGTTGGGGCACTGTTTCCAGCCGCCGGCTTCGGCAAGGCGATAGAAGGCCTCGTCAGCCTCATATCCTGCTTCATCCTGCGTCTTCTCGCAAGGGCCAAAGTGCGATTTGCGTCGACAGATCCTGCACTAGAGCATTTGGAGTTAGTTACCACCATCTTAAGTATCATTTAGGAGAATCTTGGAAGCTTCTAGGCACAACTTTCACCGAAAGCGAAAGTCTCTACTCTAGAAATCGCTTCAAAGGGAAGAAAATAGCTTCGAGAAATCCTTACCGTCCTTCTCTTGCATTTGGCACACGTCCCAACCCGCCTAGTCCGATCCGCACTGGGAATAAAAGCACCGCACTCCTGCCCCCAGCAGTAGAGCCGGCCGAGCGGGCTGGTCAACTCCTCCATCTGAGCTGAGTACTGCTCGAGCTCGTCGGCGTTAAGGGCACCGGCTCTTTGAAGGACCTCCGTCGGGATGACAAGACAGCATCTTGCAGGGGCAAATTGGTTATTGGGATTAAGGGAAGCGCGGGCGTTCGCAATAATACAATCTTTGCAATGCACGTGCGCGCAACCGACGTAGTGTAGTTCCTCGGATTCCTCGTCGCAGATATCACACGTCAACCTTGGTGGTCTTACCGGTGCGGATCCACTAGAACCAGAGTCGCGGTATGGATAAACCAACGGCTCCATCGTTCCGTTTCTGCTTGGTTTTCTTGCTGCTAGGAGACACCCCCCTATTCCGGGCCTGGGGTTGCACGTTATCCCGGCTGCCCTAGAGACGAGGCCTGCTCGGGTAGACTCGGCGTGATATATGTCGTAGAGTAGGAGTAGTTTGCGTATGTGGTGTCTTCCTTTCTTTGTGTTCAGCTGGTGACAAGTTCTAATTTTGGCGTCCAGAATCCGAAGAGAAACAGAGAAACTAAGCCGTCGCAAGCTACAATTAGAAGTCAGCATATAGGGCCTTGCGTGAGTTGGGGGAGAGATGCCGAGGTGGGCAGAGGCATTGCAGGTATTCCAGATTGCGCTTACAGAACCTCGTGGGCGTTCCGATGCTTGGAAGTTTGCCGACGGGCAAGCAGATAGTGTGTCAGAAATAGAAAGGTAGGTGAAATGAAATCGACTTGCACCGTGGTGATGGAGACTTGTGGCCTAACCGCAGTGAGACTATAGACGGCGGTTTAAAGCGCAAACGCGGGATGAAGAAGACAACGTAGTAGATGTGTTGCCAACACACGAGAGCTTGGCGGGAGCAGTAGGTCGAGTGTTGCGAATTCCGAGTGTACGTTCCGACACTCCTCATCAGAAAAAAAAAAAGAGTATAGATATGGATATGACGAAGTAAGTGGCTGCCTATGGATGGTGGATGGCTGATGGTAGATGGCCGATGGTAGATGGATAATGTTGGAGACTTTCGGGGAGGGATTATGTCTATGGAACGATGCGCACCATACGACGTTGAAGCTTTCTGCAATCGAGTAATACCGGTGGCATTACCTAATCGATATCACGCTAAAATTAGATTTAAGCTTCACCAACACTGCAGATTAGAGGGAGAAGAATCTTGTTGACGTACCCCCTAGCTAGACTGCGTCGTCAGCAGGGAGGTAGGGAGCGATATCCGTGAGGATCAATGTATGTTGAAATGGCTGATGATGTGTTGTTGAGGGGTGGAGTAAAAAAAAAGAGAGAGAGAAAGAAAAGAAAGAAGGAAAAATCGTGTTGGTCCAAATTAAGAGCTCACTTTTACGCCTATAAACTTTCCTACACGTCTTGGCATACAAAGTACTTAAGATATCTAAGAAAATTAGAACGAACTATACGCAGGTACTCGATTTTGCATATGATAGTACTATATTTTCTTGTCTAATCCGTGGCCCACAGGCTGATTAATTAGAAGCTCAGCTGTCTATGAAAAACCATTGGTCTATTTCCCTTCTCTTTAGGTAAAGCACATACCCGAGCTGTAGCAATGTTACGCCTCAGCTATATTAAGTACGTACTTATATATATCTGGAGATGGGCCACACGAGAAGGTACCTACCGTACATAAGGTCCCTCATCATGCTTATAAGTCAATCCATGTTCTTTGAGCATATATGCCTACCTAACTAAGTACGGACGTGCTTGCGTGAAGTCATCTACGTTGCAAAAGGATGTGTCATAGCGCCGAAGCACTTGTGCCAGTAGAGAAACTTTACACCTACCAATCTAGAGACTACCTACCTACATACATGATGTACCTACTTGCCTAGGTAGGTAGGTAAGTACTAAGAGGTAGGTATGTAGGTATGTAGGTATGTACATAATGCTTGGTAGGCATCCTACGTGCCTTACCTACCTCTTAGGTACTTATCTATACCCCCTACCCAGGTATAACGAAGACAGCATCACCTACACGCGCATCGGTGCTACCTGCTAGTATCCATCTATAACCTTTCCATAGAAAGGGGCGCTTATTTTTGTTATTTCTTGATACGTTCCATCCAGTTAATGAATTACCTACCTCACCTACCAACCAACTCCTAGGACTCCTAGGAGATGGTACTCAACCAGTCGTGAAATTTACATCTTCAAGTAAGTTTTGTTGTGTTGTTCCTTTCATAGCCGATCTCTCTCAGCGATATCTGGTATGGCTGCTCGTCCTGTACAAGACGGCGCTGTATTACACTCGGCTACTATTACCATTACGACTCGAGCATCTCGAACAGCGAGCATGAAATATTTGCGTAACCCATGAATACTAAGGCGGGTGGTAAAAATTGCGCACACATACGGCTATGGCCTAGGCAAACTTGTTTATACCTCAAGTAACTATATAAAAGATTCCGCGAAGGTACATGGATGGGAATTCGATGGGAGATCGGAATCCCAAATCCTAGTCGTGAATAGCTTAGTAATACATTCAGTAAAGATAAAGTACAATCTTAAATAACTCTGAGGATAGGTATCCAACAACGATAGCAGCGCTATTTATGATACTCTTTTTTCTATATTGCATTTAGTTGGGCTAGGAAAAAAAAGGAGGCGAGAGTAAGATGATGAATATTTCGCACTCGATGCGCTTTAGTATAGCTGTAAACTATTACGGTGTTTATTTTTTTTTTGGTCTATTAAGTTTCATAACCAATCGTTTTTACGTGTGTTTAATCCTGTTACTGGGGGAATGTTACCGTATGTTTAAAACACGCGAGCCTGACGCCCTTAGCCTCACTATGAAAAGGCTGGGACATGAATGAGGCCAGCCATGTCTCATACGGCAATTGACTCTTGATCCTCATAGTCTATTCACATTCAACCGGATTTAATTGTGTTGGAATGGATAATGCCTAGGTAACAACGAAGCGAAAGATGCTACTACTACAAACATAAGTTAAACAATATGAGTTTTAACAACAGCGTCGTCCCTATAGCAAATGCTGGACGGCCGTGATGGTCTGCGACATATCATCAGTCCGCTGCATGGCGATATCCCACGTTGCGTCGCTTATCACGGGATTCGTTAGGGACGCCTGATTTCCCAAGCCGTGGCATCCTGTTCCCCGTGCCAAAGCCTCCCGTACTTGCGCCCATAGTTGCGCTGATAGCGTTGTTATAAGGGCCATATACATAGATATTGTAGCAGGTGGTAGTCGTGGTCCGTTGAAGTCCACGCGCAGCGCGGGAGAGCTGACACCCCCGACACCACCAATCCTGAGCTGAGGCAGGATGATGCCGCCCGTCGAGTGAGATGCCGCGTGTGAGCCCGCGATGCATCGCTGCATCGCTTGAAAGATGGACTCGTAGATGTCTATCAGACGGCAGTGACAAGATAGGAATAGGAATATAGTGGCCTCATCGAGGTGCGGGAACGGATCGATCAGGGATGATTCGAGTAAAGCCCTCGGGCTGTGTTCGAGTAACGGAGCTGCCGTGCTTACCTCGGGTATAAAATAGTGACAATTCGGAGTGACCGAAGTGACTGTGGTAAGGGTTCGTATTTCGCTTGTCGGGAGGAGGTCCTTCATAATGTTTATAAACTCGGTTGTGGCGTGAAACACTTCGTCGAGGGCAAGCAATGCTGCTTCTCTCGCACGGCCATTCATAACACGGGGGGTATCGCCTATGCCTACCGATCCCGTGAGAGATGGCTTGATGGAAGGGAGTTTACTGGCGCATTCATAGAGTGCCGAGTTCAGGCTTGTGAGCCGCCTGGCCGTACAAGTGAAGGAGCTTCCTACGAGTCCATTACCTGGCTCATTGTTGTGGTCAGGTATCACTTGGCTAGGCGTTAATAGACTAGGTGAGAGGTAATTGACTGCTTCGTCGCCCATTGCATCTTGATGGACAGGCATAGTATGATGAGCCACTCCGTTGTCATCATAGTCTAGCGCATAAGAGCTCAAAGGCCGACATAGTTGGTGAGAGTCTGTAGCGAGCAGCTCGGCCAAATCCAATTGCAGGAGAGCTCCGGGGTCCGAATCAGGGTGGCCTGGCATCCGAGGATGTTAAGACAACATAGTAGTAGATAGAGCATCGGTGTTTTTTTGGTCACTAGCTTACCTGGATCCTCAGCACCGCTCATACCAATGCTTGGGAGAGGGGGCCAACCACACCCGGCGCTGTCTGATAGCACACTTACGACTGCAGCCGGAGCTAGGTCCCGTGGTTCCAGCATAACGCCCGGGGCAGTCCTGACAGACCTATGTCGATTAGCCTGACGTCTACGTGGGCTATATCGGCATTCGGTCTGATGCCTTGCGCATCTTTCGCAGTTGGCGTGCGCCTCTAACCTAATGCACCGCAGTTTCTGCTCGTGGCAGCGGTTGCATGCGGATCGAAGCTTGAGAGGCCCTGTTCCCGTTTGGACGGGTGGAATCGCCGGTGCTTGACTATCTACGGACTGTTGGGTCATGGCGGAGGTCCAGAAACGAACCAGCCTGAGAGCTCTAAGGAACGATTTCGATTCGCCGGGCACACCATGCCTACAATTAGGTAGGTAGCATACGACGGTATCGATATGTAGAGGTATAAGCACCTAACATGCTCCGTGTAAGCCGATCCGGCGAAGTTCGGTCCCGTCCGCCAATGCAAGTTCGGCGTTTTCTAGCCAATCACAGTTCTTTCTCCCTGTGAGGTAAAACGCCGATTCACATACTCAGTCGTCTGTCTACCTTAGGTAAGTAGCCTGGGTAAGGCATCATGCTTAAATTAACAATGCCTCGACTTCTACCTCTGCTCAGCTCTCTCTGTTTATTTATTTCGTGGGATACTCATTCACGGGACCTTGCGCNTTGTGATGAAAAAAAAAAAAACGAAAAAGAATATAGATTTAGCCTTCCCTTGCTTCTTCTCATTGCTGCTCTTCAAATTACGTTTCCATCAACCACCAATTTGACATCAGTACCGTCGTCCGAGATATTCATTAGCCAACACCAAACACATTCCACGTTCTCGAAGCGCATCACCCTACCCTCCTGAGTAGTAACATTATCATTTTGACTGAAATTGGGAGACAAGATGGTTTCCCTCTCTACCATTCGTGCCTCCAATGCTCTGATTTCCTCCACTTTGCCTGCTGGCCTAGTTGCGCTTTTCGTTGGAGCAACCAGTGGTATCGGAGAGGCAACGTTGAAGAAGTTTGCCCAACACACTACCGGCCCACGAGCGTACTTCATTGGCCGTTCACAGGAAGCAGCAGACCGTATCGCAGCGGAGTGCCGAGCCCTTAATCCGGCGGGCCAGTACATTTTTCGAAAGGCTGATGCCAGCTTGATCCGTGTCGTCGATGAGATATGCGGGGAGATCAAGGCGAAAGAACAAACTATCAATATCCTCTTTCTCAGCTGTGGGGTTTCTAGTATGGACCGTAGTAGTAAGTCTTCACGTTGCTCATCGATGGTTTCATATGCACTGATAGATAGAGACATGTATGAGCCGTTATTAAGTGCTGAGTACACGATTATAGAAACGGGCGAGGATATCCATCTACTCGCTGCCTTGAACTACTACGCCCGCATTCGCTTTATCACCAACCTCCTCCCCCTATTACGGTGCGCGCCGGACCTCCGCCGCGTGGTTTCAGTAGGAGGAGGCGGGCATGAAGGCGAGCTTGACACGACTGATTTTTCGGCTCTCAGAGTTCCGCTAGACAAACTCCGTGGACATCTTACATCGCTCGTTACACTCGGCCTCGAGTCTGTAGCACAGGCTGCGCCGGACGTATCCTTTGTCCACGATTACCCCGGCACGGTGCGGACGAAGCTTATAGACTATTTGCCGGAGGAGGTGCTGCGAACATTAGAGTTCGTGCCCATTGATGAGAGCGGAGAGAGGCAACTGTACATCGCGACGTCAGCCATGTTCCCAGCGGCCCGAGACGTCAAGGGTGTGCCGCTGGGAGACGGAGTCGAGACTGCAGTAGGAACATCTGGAGTGGTGGGCAGCGGAATATACTCGGTTGGCGCCGACTGCGAAAGCGTGTCCCCTACAACACTAGAGCTGCTACGCGTTATGAGGGGAAATGGCCTAGTAGAGGATGTGCACCGGCACACCGACGGCGAGTTTAATCGTGTCACAATGTATAAGGAGCCATCTAGTGTATGAGCGCAGTTCTGGCCCACGACGTGTAGATTCGGTTTTAATCATCTCCCCTAGTCACTAATGGAAAGCAAACCCAATCCTGAAACCTGCGAATCCCGTGTGACACCGGAATACAGATTTACAAGTGAATTTCAACCTCCACTAGAATCTGCCACATCGGCGATTCTCTAACCGTAGTTGGCTGGGTCTTGACTAGCGCCAATCGTATAGCTGATGTAGAACTTGGAGCGACATAGAACCCAATGGTTGTTACATCGCTCACCTACCGATTGGGTTTGATAAAATGGTAAGTGATGCAGCTGTGTTGATAATACCTTGTCCGGTTGTCTCGCGATGGTTGGTTGTTGGGATAGGTAGATATCGAGTGCGGGGTACTGGTGACAAAACAAAAGGCTCTGAACTTTTGTGCAGTTCTCCTTTCATTACTCGGACATTTTCTCTTTTAGGAAGGCTAAATTATGAGATATGTTAACTAGGGGTAAAAAAAAAAAAAAAAGAGAGGAAAATTTGCGATGAAATCATTCTAGGATCCGGAAAGGATCTACTTAGAACCCTGTTGGTACTCTTGCTAGGGTGTAGGTATCAACTGTCTAGGACGGCGTGTCACTGTTCCGAAAATCATCTTCTATGTAGGTAGGTAGGTAAGTATGGACCGACCGGTGGATTTGGCAAGTACATAAAGACCGCCGGTCTGCTTCTGTCCTCTGATTAGCCTTATCTTCGTCGGTTGATCTAGTCCCAAGAATTTCCGATGTTCGGTTTCGGAGATCGATAACGGCCTTCGATTTCGAGCGAAGATCGTCGTGGTGATCTTAGTGAGCATCTTCGCGACCGAAGCCAGTGTCCAGTGTCGCGCGGAACCGCCGTGATTTTGGCATAATAGAATGGCAACGAGCATAGCTACGGTGCTGACCGGTTTCGGGGTTTTGGTTGCTATACGACGATTGACCTACTGGAGAGTTGGCACCGCGAGAGAAAGAGAACGGCATGATGGCCTCTACCTACCACTATTTGGCGGAAATAGATCGGAGACTCGATAACTTGAAGATACCATCTCACGACGCCTTGGCAGGCCTTAGACATCGCTGACTATTGCCTCTCCAATACATTTCTCATTTGATCCATACCATATGGTAATGTGAACTGCCGGCCCATGTTCATTGTCGCCGCGCCCGTCCTGTTCAAGATAGGAGGAGATGATCCGTTCTTCTGCCTCTAATAGCGGCCCGTCTAGGCTCACTCCTCGTTGCCGAGCCCCGGCTTGGAAGCACGAGCCCTGGCAGACAAGACGTCGACAAGGTGTTTGTGCGATGTATTGCAGTGTTGGACAGCTCAGGGTGTGATAGGTAAAGACTCAATAGCCTCAACTGCAAGTTGTGCTAGTCATATAATACAGCCGATCGGTTGGTTGGCTCTCCAACCAACAAATAGCCGACCACGAGATAGCAGTGCACTCGCTAAACTAACGAGCAAGGCACGGGTCAGCCAATCGGCACTGAGTGTTGATCCCAACGCCTGCTGCATCCAAGAGTCCGGTCGACCACCATCGCTTGCGCGGCTTGAAGCGAGCTGCACGCCATTACTTCTGTTAGCCCTTCGATAAATATAAGCACGGAACTGTCCTGGTTTTCTATCCCACGTAATCTACCTCTGCCAGGTTTTCAAGCGCCGGGTAATGGAGAGCTTAGAGGACGGGCCATGACGGCTCGTTATCTATGAACCTCGACCTCAAGCGCTTGGGTGAAATCAACTGCTGTTATTGCCTAGAGGGCGGGAAACCCGCTTCCAGATTGTCTTTCCAAGAAGCGCGACGATTATGCGTAGAATACCCAGGTACCTAGCTCTGTGCCGAAGACGGGGACGGGCGTCGTTCATGTCCACGTTTCCGGGTGTCGCTGATAACGGCTGATCTCATCCTTGGTCAAGTGCTCCAGCAACCGTGCCTGGTAGAATGGTCGAGCGATCGGCGCTCTCGGTTGCTCGAAGTGGACGAGAGCGCTGCAGATTTTAGTTGCGCTGCAGAAAGGACACGGGCAGAAGGGCGGGCAACATTGAGCGACCCGGATACCCTCAGTCTGCCTCAGCACCTTTTTAATTATTTCCCACCCAGGATCACCTGATCGACAGGCACAAGGCTAAAAAGGCGCTACGATCGGCACTTGGGCGTGGGCCTTGTCCCTGCACTCGGGCGGATCGGCGATAAACGGAGGCTGGAACTGGCTGAACAGAAATGGAATTTCCTTGTAGAAATGTCGCACGAAGGAGAATTCGGCGCTTCACCATGTCAGCTACTACCTATGTGCAGCATATGCTACATGAGCATGCCTAGGAGTGGACGCGATGCGAGAGGCATCCCACGACGAACACTTCCCTCCTTACCCTATCTCTGATTGACCAAGGTCAAGATGATCCTTACCCACCTCTAGGTCTACGTACAGTATGTACCTACTTAGATAGTCAGTCATACGCGTTTGTTCACACACCAGCTGGCCGCAAGTTTTCCTTGTTTAGAGATTGAGCCAACGAAGTGGGNTGACGGTTGCGTCAACGTCGAGCGCGTACGCTCGCTCTGCAGCCTCTAGGTTTTGCGACCTGTCAAACGTCGCTCTGTCGGGTGGCATTGCAGCACCTACAAGCCACAGGACGACGACGTACTCACGACGAAACCATCTCGCCTTCCAGAACCGACTCGCTCATTGGAGCGGCTGGGCTGTGAATGCTACCGCAGGTGACAATTCGCAACTCTTTAGCATGTGTATTCAGCCGGAAACACGACGAGACATCGGAGAATATGCCTCGCAGATTTCCTGGTACCTACAGAACAATATACATACATAGGTAGGATAAGGAATTGGTGTTGGACAGGTGGCCCTGACGAGTCCTTAATAACGCAATACTAAGTGAGTAAGTAAGTAGTAGTAAGGGTCTGGTAAGGGGATTTGGCCAGGTGGGAGCCATCGTGCCAAGCCAAGCACGGTTGCCCCAACGAATGATAAGATACTTACTTAATTGGCGCGATATTTAGATTGGAGCACCTACAGTACCTACATACTTGTTCATACATACATACCTAAGTACATACCTACATGCTTCATACATACATATACACAGAGGCAGCCCAAACATACCCTTTATACCCCACCACAGACCACAGACCACAAACAAAGCCTCGGAGAAAAAGACGTTGATGTATGGGAGCATTTTCCGCTACACCGGGTTAGGTAGTGAGTGTCTTTACAGGATGGTGAGGTCAAGACACGCCCTGAGATCTTCTCTTCTTTCAGTAACGTCGGACCGGAGGTTACTCGTTACATACTGCGCGTTCGACGACTAATCCACCATCTCGGAGGCACGAGAGTGGTGTGGTTGTGGTTAATATCAAACCCCTGTCGTCGCTATCTCAAGCTTCCAGAAGCTAATATATGCGGCTAGTGTTGGTATTGTCGACTGCCGATCTCCTGGATGGTAAGAACCAATAAAGCATAGGATCCTCGACATTCACCGGCGCGAGTGGGTTCTCGTCCCAGTACTGTACAGTCACCATGATCGAGTCTTGGCTACCGTCTTGGCTAGTAAGTCTATATCGAATCGAGAAACCGTGGACGAGTACATACAGTATACGTACTAGGCGTAGTCGAGTAGTGTATAGCACAATGCATAGATAGGGACCATGTCTAGGTATTGTAGAACTGAGAACTGTAATGCAATTGCCGATCAATGGAAGCATCCTAACAGCTGTAGCGTGTTGGTAGGTATAAGGAGGCTGGCCATCTCCCTCGCTCGTCAAGGAGTCCCCTTTCTAGTCCTCACTCTAGTCATCCCATTCTTTCCCCCGAGGCTCTGTGGTCCTTGGTCGTTCGTCTTCTGTTGCCTATACTCCATTCACATCATCAACAATGGCAAAGTTCCTCGCTACTCTGCTGGCTGTTGCCGCTCTTCTTCAAGTTGGCACTGCTGCCCCTTACTATCCCGCAACCAATGCCACAGCGGATATCAAGGCCAGGCACTTTAATTCAACATTCCCGCATGTGATTGTCCAGCGCGAGATTCGAACATACCCTATCGCGCTTCGACGACCTTAGGGGGGAGGCATCGGTACCATTCAAACAGCAGGCCACTTGGACACAGCACTGTATATACAAGACCCCGCTGAGACTCACCTCGGCCGTCCTCTTGGGTCTAAGTGGTACCCCCGTACATACACCCCGATATATCGAATACTTCGAGTCGACAGGATGCCTTGGTATAGGATAGCTTGTCATTGGCCTCTGTTGTCTTATATGACACTTGGTCAACCGAAGCTCTCAATTATCAATCCAGTCGGTCTCGGTCTCTCACTCTCCTTTCGCCACGATAGACTGTTTTCACGACTTTTGCAAGGTCACTTTTTATTCATGAAGGGGTTTATGACTTGGGATATATCGGGCACCTGGGTGTCCAGACTTCAACTTTGTTAATGGCGCTGGACACCGAGGTAGACAAGTATGGAATTGGATACAGGCCAACGGTACAGGATTAGGCACTTGGTTACCTGTCTGATATCTCAAGTCAGCAATACTATCATTCATGTCCGAATACAATATTCGATTCACATATTATTCGTCTCCTGTCTGCTCCCTTCTACTACCGTAGATACGGACTCCCCCCTAGGCTCAGTAACTTATTGACCATGTTGTATTCCATTCATGCCCCGTGAATCTAGCCTACCAACTGATACTAATACTCCCACATGATTCCCGCCACCAAATCGCAGGGCCCAACTAAGAAAGTCCCATATAAAGAGCACCAGTTACTAGGGGGTAATAAATTCCAGCACGAAACAAGCACCGAAGTTTTTCAGGGAACTATCACATATAAGGGCTGTTTAGAGCGAGTGTAGCGTTAGTTTTAGCTATATATCCGCGTTTCAGTCATCTTCAAGATCTAAGGAGCTCACGAATCAATTGATCTACTACGCTCTATTATAGGGCATTCCTGTTATCCTTCAATTCAGTTACGACGAACTATTTGTTTACTTTATACCCTGGCCCCCGGGCGAGAACGTGTCTATACTTTGGCTGCAGTGTTTAAGGCTAAAGGCAGCTCATAATACAATTCTCTCTCTCAAGCTAGGGTTATTCTAGTCATATCACGGAACATGCCGATTATAGAAATCTTAGTGAATATCAGATCGCCAACTGCCTATTCCGTTGCATTAGGAGCTTTCTCGGCGCATATTGTCAATCTTTTCCTTATTGTGTAGGTTTCTGTCGCTCACTCGATAGTAAGCAGACAATACCCCCGCGATCTCATTCGACCTCTCTACCCAGGTTGAACCCTGGAATCTAACCAATCACCTCGTAGCGACAAATTCAACAATGAAGATCACCATGTACAACCAACGCGTTTGGTTTCTCAAGAGTGTTGTGTTTTACTTAGTTTTCATGTTGAAATCGAACCTAATGAGATAATACCATAGATTAAATCATTCGCGTGTAAGATCATTGTGACTAAGGTGGCCATGCCCACCTGAGCGGCGAACAAGGAATAGGGGGTGATGATATTGCGGATACCTGAGAACCTAAATGAAGGCCACGAAGCAGTCTCCCGCGTGGGGGGNAACTTATAGTGTGGATAAGGGGGACATCAAAGCAAAAAAGGAGCTGGAATGTAGTATAAAGCTCAAAAATGGATTGGTTGATTCCCATGACGGGCATGCTAGGTACCCATGTAACTAGCTAGAATTACCGGAATACTTGAAAACATACTTTGAAAGGTAAAAATGCATACGTATTTTCTTAACGACAACTCATGAGTTCTCGCACGAAGTTGGAGTATTAACGAATATTTATGTCACATACCAATGTCAATGTGTATTGTATTAACTCAAACTATAGATAATCAACTCCTCGTCTACGATATAATAGTAACTATAGGTAGCCTAGGAAGCCTGGTTTGTGGGAGTTATAATGGAACCTAAACCAACACCAGAGAAATCTTTGAAAACCAAACCCTAAAAATTCGAACTCATATAGGCACCTACCAAGGCCCTGCAAGTGTTCATATGCTCGCCCAACTTCTTCGATTGGCGAATGAGCGTTGACAAAGTCGCTGATACGGGAATCAAACGCTTGCTGGATTTCGGCCAAATTTGCGTTTTGACTGATATTGAGGACATCGTAATAAGTCAATGTATTGTTTTGTAAACTCGCCTGGGAATAGGAAATTGGTACGATATAAAATCGGGGAAGTATCCAATGGAGATAGACTTGCCCAAGAAGGATTCCCGCCACAATAGAAGTTACTATCTTTAATTCACTCAATCCTTTGAACCCTCTCAATACTACCCGGGGCTCGGGAGGCTGTTGAGGTGCGGGAGGCTGTTGAGGTGCGGGAGGCTGTTGAGGTGCGGGAGGCTGAGGTGCGTTGTCCTCCATAGCTGCTAGGTGTAGTTGTTATCTGTTGGTTCGTTGGTAAGCTTTTCTAAAATATAGATGATGGTTTATAATATTTATCTGGAAGCAGCGGCGTCGTTTTATACCATCGATCCGCGTTGGTGTTTTGTATATCATGTGTAAGAAGGGGTTCTTGTTTAACCCGCTTTGTGGTTGTTTTAGCTCTATTGTACTGTTTTCCTATTGTCCTCGCATTTCCCCCGTCGCTTTATAAACGTGACAAAAATATCGTAGTGATAGGAGGCGAGGCGAATACACACGAGACCTTCCCCCTGTGCCACACACCTAAGACTACCGGGTGCGTACCGGGAAATCTGTTGACAACAGCGGAATGGTTGAACTTTCAAGAACATGAGATTTAGTAAGGGCTATTAGTAAGGGCTATATGTAGGCTATCAGTGAATCGGGCGTAGAGACTAGGAGGAACACATATAATATAAATAGAGCTAACAGCACCCAAGTACTAAGTTCCGTAAGATCGTAGCGGGGGCCCTGTGAGCATTTAGGCCAGGAAAATTCCAAATGAAAGAGAAAAAGAAAAGAAACAAAGGGCTTGGGGGCCCGAAGAGAACTTTTGACTCAACAATAGCATATCGTTGCAGGCCATTGTCGATAAAGTGTCAAGCCATCGAAAGAGGTGTATGGTTAGCGCAAAGCGGATGTTAGTTCCGAATCAAAGACTCAGCTAGCATGTTTAATTGAGTATGGATATTTTCGATAATATTAACTTCACTAGGCACATTTATGGATTAATCAAAGAGGGGACTTCTTATATTTCAGCTGCCCCGCGTTTACCGGTTGAAACCCGCGCAATTCTGGCGTAAACTGCGGGATCGAGGCGTGTAAATAGAGCGCCATAGTTTCTGTGCAGCCACTCATATTTTTGTACGAGGGCGCCTGCAATAGTTTTAGGGGTAGTAAAGATAGATATTCTTAGGAAGTACGGTTTCCATTAGGAATTCAGGGGTAACCACACCATACGAGATTTCTATTGCAGCTGATTGCTGTCGCCACTGCTAGGTGATTAAGGAGAGTTTGCTTTATACGATCGAACTGTGGCCTAGACGTGTGAAACGAGGTTTGATAATTTCTTGTTATGTAATTTATTCAAGTTCGCCGTATCCTAGATGCTAGCCCCCAAAGGTCGCTAGTAAATTGCTTCTTACTTCTAGCACCTCTCCGTCCAGCGCTACTGTATGGACAAAAGCAAACCACTGGGAATTATTGACGCCTCGTGCTGAGTGTTGCGCTATAGGATTCAACTGCCGCTACCCTCGGGCCTTGGTAGCTTTTCAGCATAAGCTTTGAGTGTGTCTTCATTACCCTGTTGACCGTCTATATGTTTACTCGCTGTCGCGTAGGTCGTCGCGTCCTCTTCTTCGGGGGTATGCGATTTGAGGCCCTCAAAGTCGCTATCGGTTTTAGTACTGCCCTCATTTCTAATAATGGATTCATCTATGATGCTGCTCGCCTTGCTGTTGCCCTCGCTATTCGGGCTCTGCACTCGAAGACCAAGGTGTTTTTCCTTGTCGGGATCTTCAAAATTGTCCCCTTTCCAGTCGGCAGCCTGCATTTGAGGGACTGAAGCATTGGCGTTAGGTTGGTCAATCACTGCCTCATTCCCGCCTTCTGTAGGAATGATTGTCTTCCAGACAACTGCAACTCTGTCCGCTGCTCGCGTACCCTTTTGGCTCGAACCCTTGATGCCGTCGAGTTCATCCCAATCAATGTGAAAAACGCCCGTATTATCCGGGACACCGTCCTGTTCTGGTCCGTTGCCTTCGAAAAAAGCGTTGAACCAAACGTGAGCAACAGCCGTAACCATAGTGAGGCCAACCGACTTTGGCGCGCGATGGCGCCGTTCGATCGTTATGTTCACGTCGCTATTGTGGATACGAATAGGTGTTTCGGGTTTAAAGATGACTGCCATTCCACCAGGCTCTGATTCATCATTATCGTTGGGAGGGGACGTCGTCGAGGGGATAGCAACGGATTCCGAGAGTCCTTCACTCCCTGAATTCTTGGAACAGTCCGACCCAGTACGCGGTTGCCGAGATATAAGTTCGCGCGGCTTCGTGGTAGAGGTTGTTTTCCATGAGGTTGGTCTGGCGCCAGCAGCCGGAGGCGTTGTTGTAATGCTTATGTCGGTTTTATGATCAGTTTTCCCGGCCTCCCCTGCGTCCCGCTGCTCGGTCGCGGCGTTAGAGCCGTAACCTGCCATCTCATACATCATATCAATCATTCCAGAGCCACCAGGTGCGCCTCCTTCGACGATATGACGCTCTTTCTTGGTGAAAGTGTGAAAGACTTTGATCTTCTTGCCTTGTTCCACGAATCCTTCCACGGCAAGTTTCACCCCATTGCGAAGGCCCCAGACATGAATTTCGAGGATTTCGAGCTCGCGATCGACGTATTTCCTACCCCCTTTGGTCCAGCGATTAACGTAGGTCAACCACCGAAGCTGGCTCGGAATCGATACTCCTGGGCCGAAATTCGGTCTCATCCTCCGCTCGGTAAATCTTCCGATGGCCTCCTCGGGCGTCCATCCACACTCGGCGATGAGATAGCTACATGCCATGGTCCCGCTCCGCCCCTTGCCAGCCTTGCAATGTACGACGACGACTCGCTCGTTCTTGCGGTGCTTCAGAACATCCAGCACCTGCTCAGCGAGTTTAGACCTGTGTTCGGCCGCTCTAGACGTATCGGCGTCCAAATCATTCCCACTGAGCCAGTTTCGCATGCTTGCGATGATCATGGGGACTAGTCGGAAGGGTGGTGGGTGATGATCGGGCCAGGGATAGTGGCGTATTCGATTGTATACGAGCTGGTCCGGATAGCCCGTTCCTTCGGCTCGGAATTCCCATATGGCCCAATTCCCACCATGCCGCGAATCGAGGAAGCTGACAAGGCGATCGAGGGGATTGCGGTAGGCGCGTTGTGGATAGGTTTGCGAAGGCCCGGAGCTGCATCGAACTGTTAGTGCGGTTGTGGCGGGTTGGTTCGTTCACACTCATCAGCAATCTAAGTGTGAATGAATGAATCTCTATAGCGCCCTACGTTGCGATTATATTGTCGGTCACATAGCATAGATCTAGGCCGGCCTCGGGGTGTCTGGCGCGGGGTCCTGCCACGATCTGCCTCAACAAAGAGGCCATGGCTATGGGTCGAGAGCCTTTGTGGTGGATCTTGGTTGAAGGAAGCCGTAGACTCGTAGTCGGTGCGTGCACAATAGGAATTATCAAGATGGGACGACGGGTCGGCGGTGATGGACCGATGTTGTTGACGACAAGAGGTAATGAGTGAATAAATAAATAACTAACTAACTAAATAAAATAAACGAAACAAACAATGCTATTTGGCAACTGGGGATGGTCCTATGTAGTTCCTTTGTGTAGTTACATATATCTATGCCGTCTAATTTACGCAGGTAAGTATGCGGTACTCATCGACGTCTGCCGCGCCTCCTCAACTCAGGCACAAGTGGAATGATGTGGGGTAGGTAGACCAAGTATGTAGGTAGGCATACAAGTAGGACACCGATGGGATAAGATCTTTGAGTCGCTAACGACGTCATCGAATCTAATAAGTTCTTGTAGATTACCTAAGGAACCTACCCTACATACATATATGTACCTATATATACATATTTACATAGATAGGTACTTTATGTAGGTACTTACTTGTCTATTGCATATTACCTACATAGTTACCTTAGGTACCTACCCTAGTAGATCCTTGCATTAGGTAAGACGTAATATATGGTCTCAAGCCACAGCGAGGCTCTTGTGAACGCAACGTTAGGTATGTGGCTTGGCATGATCTATGAAGGTCGTCTAATGTACTTATGTATATCCTCACCGTCCTCTCTTATGTCATGTACTAAATGCCTCTGCCTAGCCCTAAACGTACCTGCCCGGTTCATACAGAGATATTTTACTTCAATCATAATAACGGCCGTGAGTAGCTCGATGGCCGGGTATCACTATACGGAGTAACATCGCGCGGTTAGCATCAGATACCGGGGCCTTGAGTACGGCAAATATATATTAGTGCTTGAGGGCGGTCGAGGGTCGGCACTCACTAAATGGTTGGTCCCAGTCAACCAGGTCCCTGTCAGGATACTCCCACCACTAGAGAACTCGGAGTTAGTTATCGCCATCTTGAGTATCATTTAGGAGAATCTTGGAAGTTCCTGGACGCGACTTTCACGAAAAGGGAAAGTCTCTGCTCTAGAAACCACTACAAAGGGAATAAAATAGCTCCGAGATATCCTTACAGTGTCCTCTGCGTTTCTTCTCTTGCGGTCGAGCCAATACTGGCGGACGTTGTTGGGCACCCCGAGCACCCTGAGCAGTTGGGCTTGGCTCGGGTGTTGGAGGAATTCAGAGAGGTAGTCTCTGAAGGCGCGGGTTGACGGGGTCCGGGCTACGTG
>JAPUUL010000281.1:0-21836 GCA_029590625.1 Lasiodiplodia mahajangana | reverse complement strand
CGTGCCGGCCGCTGGAAGGGCCAGCAGAAGACGGAATGCGGAATCCACAATAAAAAGAGCCGCTATGCCGTGTTTCTCATGGAATTGGCTAAGAAACAAGCCCAAGAAGAGGCGACAGGAGGACAGGCGGCCGAGGTTATCAAACCAAAAGCGGCTACCGAGTTGTCAGCGGACATGGTAGCTGATATGGCTACCCCGGCGACAAAGACGCCATCGCCAAAGACTGTCGAAGCTGATGTTACAGCCGTAACGTCGCTACTGGATGCGCCTAAGATCGATAAACCTGGAAGAAAGATAGGGTTTTCTCGTGCTTCTTGGATGGCTAGACACGCCTGCGTAGTGCAATAGTCGCGATAAAGAATTGTTGCCTACCAAAGTTGACGAGACTGGGTGAACATGGAAGGGTCATGCATCGAATAAGGACGTTTGGTTAGATAGATGGCGATGGCTAGTGATGTGGCTTGTCTCTGTGGCTTTAACGCTAATACGTATTTGGGTTAGGTTCGTTCGTTAGCCGTGGTCAAAGAAGCGGGGGACCAAGTATTGCAACATATAATCTCATTTTAGTTCAATATCTAATCTATTCGAGTATCTAGAACTTAACTACTAGGTAACTTTCTTAGTAGGCATCTACTAGGACGTCTCAATTCAGTTTTCTTTGGCGAATCTAAGAAGATAATAAGAGGGATCTCGTGCGAGAATTGTCACATCCAGCTCGTGAGTTAAGACTCGGGTCCTGCGCATGTATTGGGCCCTTACCATGGGATGTCCAGTCGCCGTCTTCCCTGCAGGGTTCTAAATGCGAGTTGCGCTGAATTCTCCGAAGCGGAGTAGAATTTACATTCGCTTTCGGCAGCATCACCATAAAGTCCTAGATGGGAGTGATTACACACGGGTACCTAGATAGATTGTTGTTGCTACCTATCGTAGCGTAGTCTTCGGTATTTCGGCGTAACTGTGTAGGGATATCCCGAGATTCGAATGAGGATTGAAGCCGGGGGTCGAGATTAACCCTAGAAACGTTGTCTTCAACACTGCTGCTGTTGTTAATTATGACTGGCTCTGTCTGGGCAGTATGTAATTGGTAGTTTATCGCGAGGAAGCCCCAATGCCGATGTTACCTCATCCATCTGATCACAGTCTACGCACTAAGCTTCAGGGGCCCTGGTTCATTTTTTTTCTCCTGCCCCCTTGGCGGGGAGCCTATGTACGGCATACTCTGTATGTGCGTACGTACGTACTTTACCTGACTTCTGTTAGAAGCGACTATTGATGAATACACCACGAGAGCCTTGGCCCTTGTCAGCAGCCCATTCAATTACTAGCAATTGGTTCTTGGTTTAAGGCAAATGATCTAGCTCTATTGGTAAGAAACCTTGGCTCCCCTTAATGCCGATCACAACAGCAAGGTTGAGGATGACAACTGCTGGATTGGGATAGTGTCGATGCAGCATCTTGTTACTCTGGCCGCCCCGCGCCGCGTGCCCCTCACTTACGGGAACTTAAGACTCGAGTGAGAGCGGGGTTGGACTAGTTGACGATAAGTACTTAACCTTGCCCCGCGGTCGTTGTCTAACCCAAGGCAGACATCGAGACCGCCGGCACAAACAGTCCGAATGTAGCATCGTGTGGTAGGATCGGCCCTATGGCAAAGACTGCGCCAGGTACCTGCCTAAATGCACCCTTCGGTCGATGGTGATTGGCCCGGGAGAGCATCGATACTCGCTCTCGGGCATCAGGTACCGGTACATTTGGTGGCATGGCGACACCCCGTGGCGCACCGCCGCAAATCCTCGCATATGCAACATTCGCCCTCGACGACTATGAGTACTCCGTATGCATCGTCTCGCTTGTCACTGTATGGGGATCGAGGTCGATGGTCAGTCAGCAGACCGAACCGATAACCCCTTCTCGTGTATGCCCAACTCCGGCTTCGACGCGTGTCGGCTTGGCCCACACCAGTCTGCCTCCCTGATCACCATCGCAGAGAGTTAGGACACATCGGCGGCATCTACACAATGAAGACACTAGGCTTGCTTGGTGGCATGAGCTGGGAGTCGACTACTACGTACTATCAGGAGATCAATCGACGCGTGCGCCATGTCCAGGGCGGGTTACATTCTGCCCGCTGCATAGTCTTCTCCTTCGACTTTGCAGAGATCGAACAACTGCAGCACGCGGGAAAATGGGAAGAAGCGGGAGCCCTTCTCGACAATGCCGCGGCCAAGCTCAAGCTCGCTGGTGCTGATGCTATAGTGCTCTGCACTAACACTATGCACTTTGTGTCTCACGGCATCGAGCGATCCTCGCAGCTGCCGCTTATCCACATCGTCGACCCTACTGCGGATTGCATCATCAAAGCTGGATTCAAGTCTGTTGGGCTCCTAGGAACTCGTTTTACTATGGAGAAGGACTTCTATAAGGCCCGCCTGGTCGAGAAGTACGGGTTACGCGTCATCGTTCCGGAGGACGAGGGCCGCGACATCGTCCATTCCATCATTTACACCGAGCTTTGCAATGGAATCATCACGGAGACTTCGCGGAAGGCTTACTACAAGATCATTGAGGATCTAGCAAAAGCGGGTGCCGAATGCCTGATCCTCGGGTGCACTGAAATTGGGCTCCTAGTAAACGAAGAGGGGTGTCCGATTCCAATGTTTGACACGACTAAGATTCATGCGATAGTTGCTGCTGATTGGGCTATGGGGGCTTGATAACTATAAATCGCTAGATATGGCTATATAGAAACTATCGTAGAGATTTGCCTATATACAAACTAGATTCTCTTCAAATTGGTTGGTAAATGCAGAAAACAAAACTTTGCTATCATCGAATAGGCATGGCTATGAACCCCTTGGCTCGCCCATGGCACTGCATCTTACCCGGAAAGGCTACCAGTACATCATCGGTGGCAAATATGCTTTGGTGGACTGGCTGTAGTATCTTCTCGTCTCCATCTACGAGAGCCTTTGTGAAAAAGGACGCCTCTTCCGTCACTAGAGCTGGTAGTTGCCGCACTTCCCTGAATCGAAGCACCGTCTCCTTTATTTTGAGCTGCTTGATGGTGCTTATGTGATCCTGCCAGAGCATCTCGAGCACTTTGTATAAATCCACGAAACAAACCGGTCCAAGCCCATGATTTTGGCAGTATTCCCTCAATTCGTCCGTCTTCCCTACATCTGGAACCCCATAGATGGAAACGAATTTCAAGAAGCAGATGGCAGCGGTACGATTGTTGCCGTCGATGATGACCGGGCGCGCATCATGGCTGGAGCAAATAGGATAACTGCTAGCTACTGCGATGGGTGCTATGGAGCACTCATCGTCCCTCGAGCTGCCGATAATGTCTTGGATCATCCCAATCACAATATCTATGCATGCAAACTCAGACCGCGCCAGCTGGTTCATGTCCACGTAGCTGTATACGAGCTGCTGGTCGCCTATAAAATGGACGTAATTCGCGTCGCGAATAAGGGGTTGCGACAAGAACGAGGACTCAAGTGCAAGCTGCGTGACGGCTTCTTCCCAGATCGTTTTGCTGTGCTGCTCGAGTTCGAATTCAGGTTTCAGCTTGCCGAGAAGAAGAGCAAAAACTTCCGTCTGGGTGGCAATGTCGCTGCGTAACCCGCCAATCGGATCTTTGATAAACGAATGGATTTGGAGGAACGAAGTGACGCGTGAGATTGTCCATTGACCTTTACTGGTGAAGTCTGCTAAAGCTCGAAGCCAGAATGTCAAGCTGAGGTTTTCCTCCTCGGCCTCTGGATCATACGGTACCACTTTCTGGATGAAATATTTGGCTTCGGTCGGAAATGCTTCAGGTGTCTGAGGGGCTTCCATACCAAACGTCATCATGCGTGTCAGTATATGGGCTTGATTTCTCAAAAAATCTACAGAATCTGCCCAACTCTGTACAACGTCATCAGCCCCTAGCAAACGTGACATGATAGGAACCATTAGCTTTGGGATCCTACGTCGTTCTAAGCGAGACAGCATGTAGGTGATCCTGGATAACTCAAGGTTGGCATGGCGCGATCTTCCTTCGCTTGCTGCGGAAAACCGCGTCTCGATATCTCCGGCAGTGGGGTACAGGGCCACGGGGTATGAATGAAAACTGCCTTGTAGGATCCTTCGAATTCTTGATTGGGCTAATGTAACAAGAGTCCAAGGCGTTGGGTTTTCGATATCTCGGTGCGGCGTAGCTATGGAACCAGCACTATTGGCCCCGTTTACGGCTTGGTGACCACAGGCTGATGCATACTCGGTCTCTACGTGTTCGTTGCCACTCCTCCAAGTATCCGACTGCTTCGAAGCCTTGAGTGGCCATGTACTGAGCCTTTCTTTCACTGACTTTTTTTNCACTGTGCAACACAGAGCGTAGGCAATTGGCTAATCGTAGGTATTGATCGAGTGAATTATAGGCCTGGACGGACAAGCGGATCACTCTCTTCGGGTAGGAAGGCCAAGAGTAGATGGGGATGACTATCCCATGTTCTTTCCAGAGGATCTGCTGGATAGGTAGCATTCCCTCTTGCTCAGGGCCAGGGGAGTCGGGAAGCGGTATAGTAGCCATGGCGCCGATCATACTGTCTGGGCAGGGAAGAGGAATCCCAAGTGTTCTGCATATGATTCTTCGCGCAAGAACCGCAAGATCATGGTTTCTAGAAAGCAAGCCATGATAGCCACCTGGCATAACACTGTCCAAATAGGAGATAGATGTGGGAAGTGTCAGCACAGCGGAAGGGCAATAGGTACCCATCCACCCGAAGCTGTGCTCCAAATGCGAGTGCTGAGATTTATTCAAGACAAATGGGGACCGGGCAATGACCAATGGTTTGATTTTCTGGGCTCGATCATGCCGCGCGTGGAGAAACCCTACTCCTCGAGGCACACACATCCATTTGTGACAGTTTGCAACATAGTATGCGGCGTTGATGTCCGTAACATCTAAGGGGATCATGCCGGGCACGTGGGCGCCGTCCACAAGCGTATCAATGTTAAGGGTCGCCAGTTCGCTAACGATCTCCTTTATGGGAAATATTAGGCCGGACCTACTGGGGACGTGGTCTATCACCGCGAACCTCGTCCGAGGGGTAACACTGGCGAGTACTAGCTGTAAGAGGGCATCCGGGCCAGGGACCTCCAGAGGAACATCAATAACGACGATATGAGCATCGTATCGTTTTGCCACATGGTCAAGCACGAGCTGCACAGAGCTATAGGCATGATTGGTGGTGATTATCTCATCACCAGCTTCAAAGCTTAGGCTCTGGATCACCACATTCATGCCACTGTGCCGTGAGTTAGCGAAGCCCTTTGTATAGATGGCGTTGCCGGCCCGTAGGACGGAAGTGTAAATTTTTATAAGAAGAGGATACATCATTCTTAGATTACTCATCTCAAGTTATCAATAGCAAATATATGCACTTACTGTGTTGCCCCTGGTGTAAACACCAAGTCCGCTGCTTCGGCATGTAGGAAACTGGCCAGGGCTTTCCTGCTTGCCTCCCATGTGGAGATATAATTTCGCTCGAAGAATTCATGAGGATTCTCCTCGATCCAGCGTCGGATCTCTTGCTGTTTCTCTACAACTACTGTAGGACAAGCACCGAATGCACCATTGTCCAGGTAGACAATATCGGATCGGATCTGCCATTCACCAAAGCTTTCTACCATAGCAGTAGTAGAGTCCATCATGGGCTCCTCTTGGCTGGGGGTATATTTGTCTATTGCTTTGGGTCGGGATGAAGGTGCAATAGGGGCAGAATCCATCATGACTAAAGGGGAAGGAAATGAAGCTAATATCAGTCCGATCAGAGAATTATCTTAGTAATGATTTAGGGGTATCGGCTCGAGATAAGAATAATTCGTTGCTAGCGCCCCTGATCCACGGTATTTGAAGAGAGGTTGCTAAAATATAGCTTCAGGGCGATGAATTGGTAGGTCCTGGAATACTAGCCGTGCGGAAAGCTCGGCTTGGCTTGGTTGAGGTGCAACAATTACCTAGCTTGACCGCTTAACGTCTCCTCACGCCATAGATCAACTCAACTAGTAGGTTATTAACTGATGCCCTCCAATATTAGCGATCACAAGGGGACCAAGAAGTCCGTATTCCCCTCAGCTGACTTGAATTTAACCAAGGGGCAGCTGGGGACGCGCGGATCTGGAGCATGCATCTAGTACAAGGTGAAATATACAAGGGAGACGACCGTGTTGGAGGGGTGGATTAGGTGTGCAAGCCTTGGAAATCCAACGAGAAGCCCACAGAGTTTGTTTCTGGAAAGTAGCATACAGCATACACGGGAGATACTTGAAGCTTTTGACGATCTAGAAGCCTTGAAGAGGCGTGTTTTTTTTACTACGTCCTGTCTTACGTATATATTATTTTCCTAAAGCCCAAAAAATCAGGAAAATAGAGAAGAACACGGCGGAATTGAGCGCACCTACGCAGCCATATAATTTATAGATACGTCACAAAACCTTGGCAGAAGCGAGTGGATCACGACATCTCTTAGGATATACTTTGCGAACGAAGACGTTAGAACAAGCCCTCCCCACATTCGGCAGGGCTTAGGTCGTAGGATGTAACTACTACCGGTCTTCAAGGTATCTATACCTAGTTCGGATTACTACGATCCCACACCACCTTTTTGGATAGCGCGCGGACTGGGAGCCAAAGGATGCATGGATAATATGCAGTTCCTCGGCCTGGATTGGCTTCCCCGAAGAGGTTACATCCCAGAGGATCAATCTCGCAGATAGGTGAGCTGATTCGGAACTAAAAGGCTCCCAAAGCAACCCACCCACTACCTAGCACCTAGACTGTCTGTTATAGTATTACAACATACTTTGTTCGAGCACAACATTGGTATGTGTTAAGCTTTGCCCTGTAAATAATCGGTAGGCATATGGCTCATCATGGATTGACCGCTTGAATAGCATGCTTCAAGAGATGCACAACCCACCCCCTCCCCCCCCTCTCGAGCAAGGTAATTAATCCCTAGACCACTCTGATATACCTGTTTAGGTACCCGCGAGGGGTTTAACGTCACGCGCAATGGCAGAGCATTGAAAGCGGACCTTGTGTTAGTTTCGTGTAGTCTATGCACTCATCGCGGGTCTACTATACTATATTCGCTACCAACCTTATCGAATGTTGATGGGGGCCGAACGAAACTACCAACCCTACCATAGAGAGATTACCTGAATTGCTTAGACAACATCGGTATAATACACACCCAGTACTACTTGACCTGTCGAAGTAAATACAAGTTGTGAATTCAAGGCTGCATTAACCTCATTGGCCTGTCTCCCTTGCTCACGTAACGTATCTACCCGTTCGATGATCACCGGTACACTGTGACTGAGGGTGTGATGGACGGGGTGCCTGCCTGTTGCCCCGGGATCGGGTGGTCTTATCAATATCATGGAGGCACTGCTCTTCTCGCTACTTCTGGTGCGGCACTAGATCTACTTGATCATATGGACGATAATGTCTCATCGTGGCATCGTAGGTAGTGTTTTGCCGTGGTCGTCAACATTGATACGCTTCTGTCAGATGGGAAAGGTCACGCTGCTGGCAAAGTCAACTCTTCACCGATTATGTATGGTCACGCTTCTTGTCGATGTGATTCTTCATGTCCCACTCAACTTGGCAATTTGTCCCGCCACAGCATCTTCACACCATCAAGACTCTTGGTGGTGGTGGGTGCTTTGGTCCTAGACACGAAGATTTCGCAATCAAGCCTATTACGATAATGCTGTGGAATCATGTCACAAGGTTGAATAGGTGTAAGAGCTATTGACTGGTCTCTAAAAAAAGAAAAGAGGCATTAGTGCAGTAAACAGGAGGCATATCTGCGCTTCATAATTACTGGAGATCGTCTATTAAAGGAGCACACATAGAGTAGCTCTCGGCTCGTGAGCATTGAATCAAAGCTAACTGGCTTCACGTTAGGTCTACCAGACAAGGCAATTTTCTACTGAATAGAACTCGTCAAAATGTCTCTATTCATGACTCTTCTTCTCTCTTTTCTTACTGGCTTAGCAAACGCCGCCCCGGTCTTACTTCCTTCCACCTGGACAGAGTACGATGTTATTGTCGTTGGTGGTGGACCTGCTGGGCTCGCCGCGCTTAGTGCACTTGCCCGGGTCCGTCGCAATGCCCTACTGATCGACTCGGGAGAGTATCGCAATACACCTACGCGGCTCATGCACGATGTCATTGGATTTGATGGTTGGTCATCCGCTTAGTCTAGAATTCTTTCGTACGACGGCTCATCTTAGCACAGGCGTCCCTCCAGCATACTTCCGTTGGGTTGCGCAGAACCAGCTTTCCCACTACAAGAGTGTAAAGACCACAAACGGCACCGTAACCAATATCCAGCCCGGAGATGAAAACGCCTACTTCACGGTCTCAATGACAGCGTTTGATGGCACAGCCTCCTCGCTTACTGCGCGCAAAATAGTCCTTGCTACCGGTTTGCGTGATATTCTTGCTCCAACCCCTGGCCTCCAGGAGAACTTCGGCAAGGGTATCTACTGGTGTCCTTGGTGCGACGGCAATGAGCATGCTGATCAACCAATGGGTATTCTCGGTTCTTTTGATAGGGCTGCTAGAGCGGCGGCAGAAGTCATGACGCTAAACACCGATGTCATCATCTTTGCTAACGGTACCGACACTCCCGAGAACCGTGAACGAGCTGACGTTCTATTCACTGAGAACTCATCGGAATACTTGCGGAAGCACAACATCAGAGTGGACAACCGCACTATATCCAAGATTACTCGACTACGGGATGGTAGTGCGGATCACACAGATACGAACTTGCCAAGCATGCCTGAATACGATCTGTTTCGTGTTGACTTTGAGACGGGGCCGAGCGTAGAGCGCAATACCTTTTTCTATACCTTTGACAACGAGCAACGGTCTTCCATCGGTGAAAGGGCAGGTGTTAGATTAGTGGATGGTATGATGGCCGTGGATGATAACATGCTTACCAGTGTCCCTGGCATCTACGCCGTTGGGGACGCAAACTCGGATGAACGAACCAATGTCGGGCACGCGCTATACACCGGTAAAAGTGCCGTGGTGCATCTTCATAGTAAGTCAACGGCGCCCGATCGCGAATGGCGACCTCACTAATGGCAATATCTTATAGTGGAACTTGAGAAAGAGAGAAGCAGAGCACTGAGGGCTAGGCCTTTACTACATGAGAAAGAGGATAGAGAGATGGAGAGAGCTCGTGAGAAAATCTGGGCGCACCTCACGAGTTCGCCAACACATCCCCTTTTTGTTGATCAATATCCTTTCCATTGAAGAACTCCGACCTATGTCATCCTCAAGCTGGAAACCGGAATTCCTTAAATATGGTCCGATTTGTGACGGTTATAGCAATGTGGACCATACCTCTGGAATTAGGGGCTGAGCGCATTTTTACTCATTAGGATTTACAAGGGCAGCCAGTAATAAACAAGGTTTCCTTTGCAATACGTTTAATGTGTCGCCTTATTCGTTCCAAGAGCGATACATGCTGGTGATTCAAGAGTTCATATTCCTCTTTTCCTTGGCGTCAAGATTGCCTATGTACCCTCCTAGCTACGTAAATATTACAAACATCGTTAACTATTATCAAGAAACCTTTGGAGAGAAGAATACCTCAAACACCTGACTTGGCAAGATGTTGACATGTTGAACTTTGACCATTGGTAGGTAAAATCTCGTTTAATTCCCTTACGTAAGTGATTTCCCTAATTTGTTCCCGACCTGTGGACACGTAACACGCGGCAGATTGTGCTGGGCAACATGTTGTAAGATTTTAGTGTGATGTTGTGATGGAGGCTAGGACGAAGCATTTAGACGCTCACATAAATTTAACAGCTTTACTGAACGGGAAGAGGCAAACGGAATAGTTTGTTTTAAGGAGCTGTAGAGCAAAGAGAGAAAGGATGCGTATCATAATTAAGTACTTAGTCATAAACGAATATAATATGCGCCGCTACTAAAGAGTCACTCTTGCACAATGCATATCATAGCCACCCCATAATCCACCTCAATGCAAGCCCAAAACTGCCCGGGACTTTTCCCGGCTGCATCCGTAGGGATTTGTTCCCTTGCATGATAACTTTTCTGCTCTCCTCGCCTGGTTGCCACTGCCTCTTCACGCCTAGTGCAGCCTCAATGCGACGCAAACCCTTTTGCAAGTCCTCTTGTGGCAGCGCATAAGTGATGCGGAACCACCCCTTCTCCGTCTCGTTGAATGCGCCCCCAATCGCCAGCGCCACGCCGGCTGAGGCAAGCCTTTTCCACAGCGTAGCATCCGACTCCTTGGTCGCCGAGCCACCTCCTAGACGAGCCCACAGGAAGCAGCCTGCTGTTGGTCGATAGAATGAAACATTGTGAAATGCTAGGAAGTCTCCGACTTGCTCGGCAGCTCTCCGGAGCTCCATTTTGTTCCGAGCAAATATGCCTTCCAGAGCCAGGAGATCCGAGAAAAGACCAATCGCCATTAGCGATGATGCATTAGAGACTCTGAACCTATTGAGGATCGACAGAGCGTGGCGCAGTTCGTCGTTTTGCTGTGTGATAAAAAACCCCTGGTTTTTCATCGCTGTCAGCTAACTCCGCCAGAGCAGCGTGACCAGAGCTGGTGCATGTCGAGAAATAGGGGGCTTATGCTTACTAAACGAAGTCCACTGCTGCCGAGATCCTTGCTTATGCCGTAGATACAATGAACCCGCGCGGGATTTACGCCGAGTCGATCCAAGTCGAACGAAAGGACGGACTTAAATGTCGTCTCGGGGGACTCGAAGATTGGCTCACTCTTCTCCGAGACTGGGCGCCCCGACGACGGCGATGGACCGAAGGCTGACATGCCGTAGATCTCGTCTGAGATGTAATGAATGTCCTGCGCCTCGCAGAATTGCAATATGGCTTCCATCCAAAACTCAGGATATATGTGCCCGTACGGATTCTGGGGGTTGCAAACAATGATGCCCCGGATGCGGCAGGGCGCGCCCTGTATCGCCTTGACATAGTGCTGAGTAGCTTGCTCCTTGCTCGAGTATAACGGCGGCCGCGCAACGGGAATCAGCCGGTCATCATTCCTCAAGTTACTAGCTAGGCCGAAGCCCTCCCACATAGGTGCGTCGATCAGCAAGCCATCGTCTAGGTCGCATATAGCAAAATCGATGCTATCAAGGATTGCGGCTGCACCGGCTCCTGCGACGATGTGGTCTGGCATTATGGGGGAACGAGGGGAGAAGAATTTATTGAGCATGGCGGACGTGGCGCTCAGGAGTGCTGGACTACCACCATAGTTCTTTTGATAGGACAGGTGTTCACCCTCGAGGTTGGAATTTATGGCCTCTTTCATGATAGGAAGGATGTATGGCCGGACCAGCCAATTTTCGGCAGAGTCCATCTTCACTACATCCTCCGGGTAGGGAGGTGCTGCTGGTAGCTCCTCAATGAGCCAGTTCAGACTCTTTTGCACCCGGCGAGAAAGCATTTCGTTTGAATCTCAGACTAGGCCAGTGACTAAAGAACAGCATATGGCATCCCTGCGACAATGAGCCTTCGAATAGGTCTCCTGCTCTAGTATAAATATCCACCCATAATTAAGTACATGTTTCTCAAACAAGAAGCTCTGGGGCTCGCACCACTAATCAACATCTAAAGTTTTATTATTCCGAAACCTGGGCTCTATGGGAAGTAGAGGTCACACATCGTGACATCTTTATCAATCATGTGGCTAATACTGGGAAATCTCATCTGATAGTGATGGCCCTCAGCTGAGTACCCGAACGCGTCGCCCAAGATAGGACCGGCGGGGCTCTAATGCGTATTGAGCGGATTGACTATACCCCGTGGATTAAACGGTATCATTGTTCTGATAGCTGATAAATCATGAGGTCTTGAGGGATACTAGTATGTGAGAGCTTCTATCGAGTCCCTCCAGGTATGGCACACAATGCTGACTCCGTCCGTAGAGGGTAGCCTAACTAAGCCACATGACATATGGGAGGGCATTACTACCATGACCATTACGATATAAGCTGGGCGAACGTGGCGAAACCGGCAGTTCGTATTAGGCATAGTTTAAAATTGATCGATGAATAAGTTACCTGTTGCTACTGTAGCATCTACATAACCTAGGTACTTAGTCATTTATGGTGGTGTTATGGCCCCTGCAATCCTTGTATTCGACAAATAGAGCTAAGATCGGGACATGCACGCCGAATCCATAGGATTCTTGATCTATCCCATGCCACCACACCCTCCCTCCACAAGCTAGACTAATCGCAATCCATACCTTCTGAAGGCATGAGAGAGTTGGTGCGTCGCCTATGAAATATCCCTCTACATGACTAGGTACCTTGGCTAACAGGATAGCTTGGGTCAGGCAAGGAACAGAAGGCTTGTTTCCAACTTTCACACTTTTAACATAACGGTGAAAATATATCGTGATGGAAGGAGAAGCACCTGTAGGACTTTGTTTTAAACGTTAGCTATAGTAGAACGAAATTCCGGTTTCACCCTGCTTTAGTATCACGAAAACGCTATAGAAGCTAACTACCGTAATAATTCAAAAAATTAGGATGAATATCAAGGTGAGATGCTGTACGAGTTAATGATTTATAGAGCGATTCGGAACCCGCTATCAGTTGTTTGCGTGAAATGGGGAATTAATATGATATAAAAAGATAAATAACTGTTAGTATCATAATGCGCGTACACAAGCATCTACACTTACCATTCTAGCTTCTCAGCTTCAATTTGGAACCAACTCTACTGCCATGAGGAGCATTTAGCCAGTTACTATTCAACCATATTTAACGATAAGACTTTCCTCAAGTAATAAACGGTGAGCCTACGGCTCAGGTGAACACTTGTGCCGCTGAGCTTGCTGATTATTTGAAATCGACTCTATCAGGTGAGTGAGGGTGGACCGGGATCCGCAAATGCGAAGAGATCGAGTTCCCAGTTGTGTTGAGAGAAGTCGGGTTGAGCGGTATGGTTGACGCTCTTGGCCGCCTATGAATCTGTCTGGTCGGTCGGTCGGTCGCTTATTCCATCATAGGGAAAGGCAGGTACCGATACATAGTGCCAGCAAGAGTGGAGTCGCTTGGCGGGCCGACCCGTGGGACTTGTCCCAAGTACACATCTAAGTACACATCTGGCTGGCGTATAGCCACGGCACTGTGTACCTGAGGTGCCCCAGCCACACCACCTTCAATCCTTCAAGGTTGTTTACTTATCTAAAGCCAGCTACAAGCTATTACGGGGGCCAACCGGGACTGACGCGGCCCCCATGTTACCTCCCGGTCCTCCACACCTCCGCGCTCTGCTCCGTATATACACTTCCACGATACTACCTGGGCCCACAACTCGCTCAGTTGGTTGACCTTGGTGTGAGCACGGGCAGCCCTCACGAACATCTGCTCTCAAGGTGCTACTACGATACACCGACACCGCACCCAATGAACGACAAAACCCGGTGAGTGGCCAATGGTGCCCAAGTCTGGCCATTGGAGGGACTCTCTCCGCGGCTGGTCATGGCCTAATCTCTTGGTTTGTGGGTGGCAGCATCGCGGCAGTGCGGGTATAGATCGCCGGCTCTCCAGTCATACGGTCTGCCCAATGGTGTGCGATACATCTGACTAGCCCTGCTAACACGCGCTGTATCCACACTCAAGCTTCTAAACACTATCGAAAGTGCAGTTAAACTTCTCAATAGTAGTGTATCATCTGATTACAACGCCAAGTTGGAATATCAAAAGGCGCGCGGCAACTGGTCATGGGTGGACTTCGAGCATCAACGCGTGAACGAGAATAGGTGTGGAGGACGACTAGGAGGAGGTCATCAGCAGTCTGGACTACCGATCACTACGAAGTCTCTCTTCGGATGGGATCACTCGTGGTGTGTCAAGGCTGTATGGGCATCTGAGCGTTGAGGGCGAAACATAGCGTAGTGAAGCTTGCACGAGCTTATGCCCATCCTCAGACACGAGGATTCAGGCACATTGCCACGACGGTATAAGTCGCAATATCTATCATGTGGAACATAGGGTTGGGATCATGTGTAGGAGCCGTCGTGATTCCACCACGAGGATGGCAGAAGCCTAATGATGCTGCCCCGGTCTCGGTCTAACGCTCTGTCATGACTTCAGAGCAATACACATATAGATGCATCATCGGTTTATTTGGCGGTTTGCTTGGCACATAGCCTCTAGAGATTTTTTCGACTACGAAACCGAGGGCAAAGACTGGCTGTCACCTTGTTTGAGATTTCACTCTTCTGACTACATTTACCTTGAGATCTATCATGTCGAATTCAGTCAACAACTGGCCAGTCCCCTCTAGAGGGGCCAGTCACAGTGACCACGTGTCTGAGCGAACACCACTGTTGCGTCCAGATACCGATTCGGATGTTGAGAGTGCCTCTACGCTCGTGGACTCTGAGCCCGACTCTCAAGAAGCAGGGGATGAGCGAACAATCATCTGCAAAGAGCCTTCATTTACATGGCTGGCGCTTGTTATGAGCACAGCGTGGTTAGGTGTCTTCCTCGGTGCTGCCGATACCACCATTATAGCAACCCTCTCAGGACCAATTTCCAGCGAATTCAACTCCCTACGGCTGCTATCATGGCTAGCCACGGCGTATCTTATATCCAATGCTGCGAGCCAGCCGATATCAGGCCGGCTAACAGACATCTTTGGACGCGGCCCTGGCTTGGTGTTCGCCAACCTTGCCTTTGCCCTCGGTAACCTCATCTGTGCACTTGCTACGAGCCAGCAAGCTATGGTACTTGGACGCCTCATTGCAGGCATTGGCGGTGGCGGTCTGATGAGTATCCCGACGTTTTTGGCTTCAGACCTCATCCCTCTTCGCAAGCGAGGCGTCGTTGGCGGGATCGCAAATATCTGGTACGGGTGCGGCACCATGATTGGCGCTGTGCTAGGGGGCTACTTGAACGATCATTCCTCTATGGGCTGGCGATTGGCCTTTCTGATCCAGGTTCCCCCATCTTTTGTCTCAGCTATCATCGTCTACTTTTTGGTTAGGGTGCCGCCGAAACAGTCAGACAAGTCGTACCTGAGGCGCATCGACTTTGGCGGTGTCTTCCTGACGTCCTCATCTCTGGCGCTGCTGGTATTGGGCCTTAGTTTCGGAGGCAACATTGTTCCTTGGACACACCCCCTACCAGCCGTGGCTATTTCTCTCTCCGTGGGAGTTTTTATCATGCTATTCCACTGGGAACGTACCGCTTCCCAACCCATCATCCCTGTCAAGTTGTTATATAACCGCACTGTCCTGGCATCTTGCTTAGCCAGCATTTTCTGTTCCGCTATTGCTCTGACTAGTGTGTTTTATGTACCACTTTACCTACAAGTTCGAGGTGATTCAGCTACAACTGCCGGTCTAAAGATTCTTCCTGTTTCTTTCGGCACTTCTGCTGGTGCGCTGGGCACAGGGTATCTGATGAAAAGGACGGGCAAGTATGTTGGCCTGGTGATAAGCTGCATACTTGCGTTGGCCTTTGGAATCGGCATGTTCACATTCCAGAACGAAAACACACCCGCATTCTTGACTTCAATTGCATTTGTGATTGTAGGTGGAGGTTATACTGCCGTCTTCGGAATCACCCAAGTCGCGTGCCTCGCCGCAGTGGACCATACCCAGCAAGCAGTTGTTACGTCTTGTACTTGTACGTCCTCCCCATCATATCGATGGAATTCTGATCTCCGATTATTATTACACAATGAGACTAATAGATGCGCATAGATCTTGCCCGAAGCCTCGGCGGCACTATCGGCATCACTCTCGCCTCAGTTCTCTACCAAGGAACCCTCCGGACTGCCCTCTGGGACCGCTTTGGAGCTGAGCCAAATGCCACGGAGAAAATACAGCGAATCTTAGACAATCTATCGGAACTGGGCAATCTTCCAGATGGGTGGGTAGGCGGGGTTGTTCGGTCATTCATGGAGGCGTTCTTGAATGTGTGGTTAATGATGTTCTTCTGGGCAATCATGGCTCTCATTTGTATTTTGCCAATAAAACAACACCAGCTTCACGTAACGCTGGAGAGGAAGTAACAATTCTGCTGAGGAGCCTTGCTGCTCAGGGGTTTGATAGCTATGTAAAGAAATACTTATTATATAGCAAAGATTAATACAGTGTAGAACCTCTATGGAAATCCAAATATTATATTTCTTGCCAAAAGTGCATTTATGGAAAAGGGACGCCTGGTTGCTAAAGGCGAAAGGCATTGCTACTACCCTATTCTCACTTCGTGCAAACTTGCAGAAAACCACATTAACTTAAGATTAAACATAGGCCCCCTGATGGTATAGTATTAGCCTAAGTGAAGATTTAAAAAGCTATCGGCTAAGGGAGCATGGATTTCAGGATAGCTCCCAAATAAAAAAAGAGTTAGGTGGCTTGGATAGTCGAACCTATGAGAGTAAAACCTCTGACGGTCCTTGGCTTTATTTTACTAATATATCTCTACCGTGAGGGAAAGGTGAGATATATTCTTCGCTAATAAAAGCACTACAAGACTGATTCCAATACAGAAACCCAGCCTTTACTCTCAAGTATTCTCCTAAATTAGCAAATTCTCATCAATAAATGGCAAGACAACAACGCTGAAATGTCGAACTAGCTGGCAAAAGTATTATATGTCTTTACAAACCTCCTATTTATGAGAAGATGCCATGGGGAGTCTTTAGTAAAGTTAGAAGCGTTGAGTATTTCGTGTATGAGGCTCTCGGCCTTGGGTTCATTGTGCACAATACGGTAGATACAGGATTACCATTTCTGACACCATCTATAGGGCCGGAAACTCGTCGAAATATTCTGCTACAGAGAATCGGATATAGAGCCGTAAGAACTGTTGAGATTGGGATCTTACTGGCCAAACAAAAGGCCACTGTACGCGCAGCAAACACTCCAATTGAAACTGCTTGGAAGCTACGCAGAATGTCACCCTTAAGTGTGTAACTCTAGCCACTGAAATAATGACCATGATAGAATTATTGCCTGATGCCGAAGCCTCTTCGGGGCTATGGAGAAACTCAGGTCTCTCGTGCGCCAGCTGAGACGGGTACGTTCCGTATTTAACCGCAATACTCCTCTAGGCGTTGCTGCTCACTCCAGTGGAAAGACTCTCGGATCTCGTTAGTTCGAGGCTTGCCGCACGGAACCGAGATTGAATTAACTATCTCTTCTTAGAAAGGGGTTACTATAGTGATCTAGACTTGAATATAGTAACATCATGCGTGCGCGGGAGCAATGACATCAAGGCTGAGGACTAAACTAACACCACTATTGTCAAGGACCTTATGCTAGGAGTAGGTCTTCTTTGTTTGTATGTCTTCATGGTAGCACCACTAATAGGTCTCATCTTCCTGATAGCTATGGCAATGGTAACGGTTACGATCTATGACAGGTAGTGAAATACTTGCGCAGAAAAAAGCAGTGGCAGAGATGAAGGGAGCAATTTAATCTTATTGAACAAGACGTATAATAGTATGTGATTATATATAATTAGCTTTAGCCTAAGCATCTTGTGGCGACACAGCAGTTCTCCGGACTGCTACAGGCTAGGTGGTGTGGAAGTAGTCACAGTTTAGGGGCAATTGCATGTACTATGTTTGAGTGGCCTCCGCTTGTGCGTTTAGTCGGCTGATAAAATGACGAGGATTTTTCTCCTTCGGAGAGCAAATGGTACAACTGTGTCTATATAATTGAAATCTTAGGGCTAAAAGAATAGAGGATTAAATATAGCAGTACCCGACATCTTTTATTTTGATTTTTTATTACTTACTATTAGACCGATATAGTGATGATTGATATAGGTATCTTTTGCGTTGTTTGCCGGTACTGGCTGGGCATATAGATCGGCCCCTCGTACGACAACTCACATATTAACGCCACCATGTATATTGCAACACTGGGTTCAATTTCGACGGGTCTGGAAAATACTCGGAGGGGCGTTGCCCAAGACATCCGCAGATTGCATAGGAAAGCCTCATCCATTAGTACCGCCTCCCATGTGCATAATCAGTAGGGGCGTAGCATCTCAGCGTAGCGGCAGTATTAAGCAGAGCTATGCGAAGGCAGGCTACCAGCCGAACTTCCGGAACCAATGAAAGGGGAACTTCGTTCGATGATAGATTACTGCGAGGCGCCTTACTGCCAGCTCTTCTAAAATTAGGATAATTAATCGTAGGGATGTCTCTAAGCTAGGGCTCCTATTGGCGCACCCTTAATACCACACCCGTGGCATAAAGCTATCCCCTCTCTTCTTTGTTTGCTGGTACACTCCACTCTCCTGACTCTATGTATCATGTAGAAACCCCGGAGCCCCTGGGCAGTCTCTTTTCTCCCCTGCTGATTATCCTGAATAATATAGGGCGGTGACAGTATGGGGCACTCGTCGGCTTCAGGAATCTCCTCCAACTTCAAATTTAGAGTATCGTTGTCCATGCTTCTTTCGTAGAGGTCAACCTATGACCATGAACCTCGAGTTTGAATCGTTTTGCCATGGCCTCGGCCTGTCTGACCTGGGCGCACGAACATTGAGAGAAAAATATAACAAAACGGACCTAACGGCGACAAGATTGCTAGATCTGGCCTGCTTGGCGGCGCAGCTTAGCATCGGGCACGATAATGTAGATGTTCCGCCAATAAACGAGGCATTGGCTGCAGAAAACTGGTACAGATATCAATCCCCCACGTCCAGACCCTTTCACATAATAACAATCGGTCTCGAGGTCTCAAACATGCGTTTTCAAACCGCACTGCATCTATAAACTACACAACACAGCTGCAGTGTCCAAAGCGATCAAGATCATCGGCTTTTTTCAAGTTCCATTCGCTACTCGAAGTGGCGGGCATTCTCCAAATCCTGGCTCATCCAATATTGAAAATGGCGTCCTTCTCGACTTGCAGAGTATTAATCAGATTACTCTAGACGCTGACAAAAAGGTCGTGCGCGTTGGACCTGGCGCGCGTTGGGGACAGGTTTTCGATATGCTGGACGAGCATGAGACGTCGGTTATTGGAGGGCGGATTCCAAATGTCGGCGTTGGAGGTTTAGTGTTAGGCGGTATGCTTCCGTCTTATTCCAAGCCTGCTAACCTTGATGCTGACCTTGTCTAGGCGGCTTCTTCCACTTCTCGGGGCAATTTGGCTTAGCTGCAGATAATGTGAAGAACTTCGAGGCACGGATAAGTCTACTCTCCGTATTCTAGCGTGATGATCTAATCAGAGGCTGCAGATCGTATTGGCTGATGGAACAATCGCTAACGCTAATGTGGACGAGAATACCGATCTATTCTGGGCGTTGAAGGGTGGCGGGCCTAACTTTGGTATCGTCACCAAGTACGATTTGTATACCGTACCCGTCAGAAATATTTGGTACCGGTGGGATGCCTATTCGGTTGATAAGGCTGAGGCCATTCTTGACGCCATGGTTAAATGGCAAAGAGAAGGGGCATCGGACCTCAAGTCAACGGTCGCTCTCATCATGTCTCTTGATAGCGTCGGTGTCGGGCTGATCTACTCGGCTCCAGCGGACAATCCAAGTGTATTCGCTCCATTTTTCGAAATTCAGCCGATGGCAGCTGTGATCTCCCCAACCAACGGGACTGTCAAGGCCCTGACAGACTTTCTTGCCAATACGTTTAGCCACGAGCCGTTGCGGTATGTGCGATGGCAATGGTACGTGAGATGCCGCTAACAACCTATAGACACGATTATCGAGCCGCAAGCTCTAAAATTGACGCACAACTGTACAAGGACGTCTGGAGGTCATGGAAAGAAAAAGCACAGGCGGTCCGGGAGGCCACAGGAGCGAACCAAACTTTCACTATTCAACCGATCGTAAAGAACATGGTTGAGCAGGGTATAGCCAAAGGTGGCAACCCGATGGGAATCCCATCGCAAGACCACCAATGTAAGCACGCTCAGCAATTGGGCCCGGAGAAGATTATACTCACATTCCATAGGGTGGACGACGGTTGTTGACTGGAAGAATGCGAACGATGACGACGCCGTCCGCTCGGTTTCTGTCAACACTGGCGACTCTTGGAAGAATCTCGGGCAGAAGCGGGGCTTGGACCTTCCTCATATTTTCATGAATGATGCCTCGAGAGACCAAAACCCTCTGGCGTCTTATGGCGAAGAGAACCTGGCGAGGCTCAAGGAAATTGCGCTGAAATACGACAAGGATCAGCTCTTTCAGAAACTACAGAACGGCGGATTCCTGCTTTCGAAGGCGTAGAGCCGTATTGCAAATACACTCCGATTATAAGCTTGATTAATTGAATACTTACCACCTAGGGAGTTAGAATGATAGATTGGTGGAAAACAAGGACACTTAGCTTAGCTAAATGGGGGAATCCGATACGGGAGTCATAGAACGCATACACGTCATGCTTGGCATTATTTTCTTGGTAGCTCAGCCTACAAATAACACCCTTATCTTGCGGCAATGATGTTGGCAAGATGAGGCATAGCTGCGAAGGCGTTGCGATGCAGCCGTTTGTTGTGTTTGAGAAAGGCAGCTTTCGTAAACCATGCTGTGCTTGTAGGTATGATAAATCAATAAAGTGTTATGAGACGTATAGTTGTTTGCTTACACCCGCAAGCACTTGATTAGGCGACGAGTCATATTACAGATCATTTGGCAGCATAAACACACTTATCAGCTAGCGCTTACGAACTTAAGGGTGTAATTTCAATTATTTATCTATGAGTGAATCTTATGGCACGTGGTGTCTCTTGGCGCAAACATTCATCACTGCAGCAGGGGATGTGGGCTTAAAAGAGCTGCTATTAAAAACCAAGCCGATTTAAAACTTGAAGTTTTGCACTCTTTCATTAGAAAACCTGCAACCCCCTAGCGATGTTTGAACTGATCTCAGCATTAGATTAAGCCTCTTTTCATTGATCAACATTCCTTTCCGGTTGGAAGTCAATACTGCGAACTGAAAAGAAAAAGCATGGAAACCATTAAACAAGTTTTCCATTATCTGGCAAATCTACAATGGACGGAAAAAAAACAAGAGGTGTGCATATTTTGCAACCAAAACAACTTCGAGAAGATCGTTGGTGAGGTAAGACTTCGTATAATTTAATCCTTAGGTTGCGGCGTCGTATCTAATGCGAGCTTTTATAGGATACCACTATCGTTGCAATAGAGACTATAAGCCCGGCCGGCAAATTTCATTGGCTGATAATACCTAAAAAACACATCAGAGATATAGAGCACCTCTGCGCTGAAGATATTCCTCTTCGTAAGATTATAGCAACAATTCATTTACGGTATGGCTTGGTTAGATGTCTCAGCTAATCGTCCTTTGATGCGGCCCTTAGTTCAAGCGATGGATGCCATGAAACATAAACTCCTCCAGGAAAACTTTCCCGATTCAACTACGCCTCCCGTTTTGGCAGGATATCATCGGGGACGGCGGCCACTCCTAAATTTGTTACATTATCCCGATATTATCTCCATTCATCATCTGCATCTTCATGTCATTGTAAGCCCTCGTCTTGGGATGCGGCTTTTTAAATACCCAGCATGGCTGCCCCTCATGTGGAAGTCGGACAAAACGGTGATGGAAGAGGTAAAAGAACAAGAGGCTTTACGACCTGCACGTCCTTGAATACAGTCTGTTCCCAGCCCACGCAGCCGTTTCAAACAGCCACACGGCCGCCATAGTACTGTATACTCGTGCGCCAGTTCCCTTTGTGGCACCCGAACCCCTCCAAAGCCACGCCGGAGTGCCACGTCAACCCCTCCAACCCCACAAAATCCATGCTACG
>JAPUUL010000280.1:0-21848 GCA_029590625.1 Lasiodiplodia mahajangana | reverse complement strand
CCGTCCTATGCCCTACAGCGGGTATGCGGCTGCTCCCATGGCGACCACTGGCATGANTGCCCACCCCCGGTTACATGTATCCGCAGTACGGATACCCTAATGCGAATAGCTGGGATCCTAGCCAGCGAGTCCCACAGCCGCATCCTCAAGTTAGTTCCAACGTGCCTGGAATGAACATGGTCAATTCCACCGGCGGCGCAGGCTGCGAGCCCGGCTACAACTACATATTCCACGATGAGCACACCAAGATACACGTGTTCAGAACGAGCGAGCCGCCATGGAGAGCCCCGAGCATGCACTACAGCTTTGCCAAGTTCCAAGTGCCGACGAATACTACGATTGCAGAACTAATGCTGAGATTTGGGGCATGTAATCCGAATCCGATGTTGAATAGGATCACTGAGGTGATCGAGGGGGGTAGTGGATATTGGTACCGCGGCATGATCTTCTCAGGAGACCAAGTAACGGATTGCCAGAAGACGCTCAAGCAATGCGGCTGGGATCGTTCCCGTTCTGGCCGGGAGAAGGCTGTCGTCTGGCTTTGGGTGACCAAAGACTAGATATTGCACCAATATCTTGTCAGGAATCGTCATCGTAGGAGTTTGTGGTGTTTGTTGATCGCATCATTATGATGCTTTTGGGAATGGATAGCGCTGTATACGGGAAAGTTAGAGAACAACAGCGGATAGCGTGGGAATAATTTTTTTGCGGTAGGACTGGCTACACGGCATCGCCATGTCTTTCGAGGAGTTCGAGTAGGTTACTGGGGTTGATGTGTCATGAGATGAATGGCTGTTTAGTTGGCGGACGTCCTTATTTCCCCGGTTGTCACCTATTTCTTTGAATTATGCACAGCGTCTCGGAGGGTGAGATCTCGACAGGTTGCTGTATTGTCGGATGTTCCACGGAGTTAGCGGATTATGTCTTGATAAACACTCTACGGTAGATTCAGGTGGCAAAAGGAATCTAAATCGGTAGACCCATTACCATCCAAGTTACCGTGTTTCCGCGTTGATGAGAAGAGTAAATAACTGCGAGATGTATGTATGTACTTAACATCTCGTTCCGATGCAAATGCCGCAAGGCTTGTTTGTATACACGGCCATCTTTCGGGATCGATGGAAAAAGTAAAGAATTGCGAGATACGCAATAAGTAAGTGTGTGTGATGTTGCAGTCCCTACATATACTACGTGCGTGTATTACTTACAAACATCTCCAAGCCCAAAACATGTTAAGCAGGGGGCAGGGAGCAGGGAGCCCCTGGACCCCTGATTATCCATCAATACATACTTACCTAAATAGACCAAAGTACCTTGATGGCTCAAAGCCAAGATCGCCATGTCGGATTTTACAGGACCCCGCGTTCCTGAGCGGGACAGAGGAGTGACCGTGGACGAATCAGATTCGGGGCGCGGAAGCTTTTACTCGACCTATATCTCTTGGTACGGTACCTTACCATGCTCTCAATGGTAGGTATTTATCAACCGACTCCCGAGCCCCGACGTCGCAAGCTTTTACTGTATGAGTACATAGTATATATGTACGTTGTATGTGTGCTGCATGGCGGCGGGGGTGTCAGACCTATAATAATACTGTACACATGTGCATGTAGGAACAATGCAAGCCGCATACATGTAGTTTAAGTAGTTTGGATGTTCTAGATGTTAAATCTGTAGGTGGAGTGTTATATTGTGGCCTAGCAGATATGACATCTTCGGTACGTATGCGCCAAGATAGATACACTTCTTCATCACTCAATCCGTGCTCCACCCGTGCTTCCATATACTTCGAGGGGGGAAAAACTTGGCTTCTTACTACATGGTCGATGTTGCCGATCCTGTAGGTGTGAGAAGACGCCGAAACAATCCGGGAGTTGTCGTTGTCGTGCTGAGGTAATGCTATATAAAAATAAGCTCATATATGCACGCCGATGACTCGATGACTCGATGCCGGGTTTGATTTTTTGATTAGTTGATGGTTTTGCTGGGTTTATGTAGCGCGCGATGCACGAAAAGCGTTGCTATGATTCCATACGTCCATCCAACCTCCGCCCATTCCATCGCCTCTTATGATACGAGACTAATCACTGCCAACCGGACTTAACGCGGGGCTCTACACATACTTTAAGTACGCATAAGTGAGTGAGTGAGTGGGTTGCGTAATCCGTAACTCGCCTGTCAACATCGTTAACTCCACCGCATCAACGGACTACCTAGACTAGGCATCTAGGTGTAGTATCTAGTCTGCTTATGCTTATACATGTTGTTGTTAATTGGTTCCGCTCGGTCTCTTCAGCTCTATGTAAGTATATCCAGATCCAAACCCCTTACCACCCTTCTCGGGGAAAATGAAAGGCCTGGCTTATCGGAATACGTATACACGTATCCATACTGACACCACACCGCAACATTCCCCTCGATGCACGTATATACATAGATACATATTTAGTGAAATGCTGTGTGCTATTAGTTAGGTAGGTATTCCATAACTCGAAACGAGCAACCCAGCCCAGGATACCAACCGGGCCGGCGCCCCATATTTGTCAGCGGAGACTCGATTCGACAGACCATGATTACCAAGCCGCGACGCCAGTGATTGGAAGTGGGCGTGCCGAGAAGTTTCGGGACTTAACGTACTAGCGACGCAACCCGACGGGGACGTTTCGATGGAACTGGGCCTACTAACTAACTAAGTAACTACCTAACCGTGCGTGGATCGCCAATCGCGAGAAATAGTAATGCGGTGGTGGGGGGGAGGGGCTGGCTGGCTGCTTGGACGAGGAGGGGAGGGGAAGAGGAGCAGAGGAGAGGAGTAGGTACGAGGAGGAGCAGGAGTTGAGGACAGTTGTTGTTGTTGGCAGGTAATTTGCATTAGATTAGACTGGGATGTCTATCTCTCTGTCTATATATGAAAGGAGGTTCGCATCGCTGTTGTGTCTTGTCTTCCCCCTCTCGCTCATCATCACCAAGGTTCTACAAGTACAACAATAACAACACACTCGAAACGAGCTAGCCTCCAATTTATCTACCTACCTAACTACCAATCTACCATCTCAACGCACCACACCCCGCCGCAAATATGACTACTCTCTACGACCTCACCTTCCCTACCCTCATCGCTGCCCTGAAGACTCAGCAGAGCCTTCTGGCGCAGGCTGAGGCCTTCGCTGCGGAGAAGGGCAAGCCCATCACAGAGCTCCTCGAAGCCCGCCTGGCCCCTGACATGTGGCCCCTGAGCCAGCAGATCGTCATCACTGCCATGCACTCTCTGATGACCGTTGGAAAGCTCACCGGTACTCAGCCTGAGAACAAGATAGAGTTCGGACCTGGTATGTGACTTTACTTTTTTTTATCATATCATATTCCGCCTTAAATACTCCATGCGTCATATATAATCTCGCTATGGACTGTTGTCATATACCCTGGCAATGACGCCTTAATGACACCTAGCCTCCCTCCCCCGCGCTATACCCTAATCATATCATACGATGAAAACTATCGAATATGAATGAGTCCACAAGCTAACGACTTAACCAGCCTCCCTCGAGAACGCCAAGAAGTACCTCACCTCGACGCTGGAGCTGCTTGCCAGCGTCAAGCCTGAGGACGTCAACGGCAAGGNAGACGACGATAGTGAACGCCATGATGGGCCCCGGGTTCAACCCCGAGATGAAGGCCGTCGACTACGTCCAGGGCTACCTGCTGCCCAACGTCTTCTTCCACGTCACCACCCTCTACGACATCCTGCGCTCCAACGGCATGCCGCTGGGCAAGAAGGACTTCTTGGGTGGCTTCGTCAAGCTCGCTTAAGCGATCAGAGAAAATCAAAATCAAAAGTAAAATAAACAGAAATGCAATGGAATGGGTATATTCATATAGATATATAAAGGAGGATCCATATATATTTACAGAGTAAAAAAAGCTCAATAGACCATTGATTGCACTAGACTGAAGTAATGCGTTTCTGGTTGTGATATTAAGGCATTGCTTGTTAAGAGATTCGTGGGATGTCGTGACGTCGTGTGCGGGATATCATTACCTTACCGGCTTCGCCAGAATGGAAAAATATGATCCGGTGAGTGTTGCGTGTATATAGCGCATATCAATCAATAAACCCCAGATGGCGTTACCACCGAAGACGGCAACGCGATCCGAACCGGTATCGTGCCAATCCCGCGCGCAACAGCCTCATCCAATATCGCCTCCGTGGCAGACGCCTATTATAAATCATAACCACTCCTGGGTATGGATACACTTCTTAGAATTAATTGAGTGAATCTTATAAGCTAGGTTTCTAGCAACCGGGTTATCTACTTATTAGGTAGACCTCTCTGGATTTTTTTGATGTTAATCTTATGATGAAATTTAGTCTATCGTTTTGGGTAGGGCAACTCTTACTCTTTCTTTTGAACAGATATATTCCACCGACGGGACATTTACCTTCCCATCGTTAGGAGTGTAATTTTTCTTTATATCTAAAAGGTAAGATTTTATCATGAGAGTGTGGTGATCTTCATGGAGCTCTATACCAATATTTTAGTTATACTATATATTGAATGAAACGTATAGGGGTTGATTTATTGAACTTTTAGATGAACAAAACAGGACATTGAGCTGATTACTCACGATGGTCGAATTCAACTGTATTGTAGCCATACATAGATTCATCTTTACTGTTTAAAGGAAAAATCATTAGAGTTGTTTACTCTTGATCAAATTAGTCTTCTCACTAGAGGTCTTGATCTATCTTTAGTTTGAAGCAAAAGAGTTCTAGTTAGTAGTATAAGTTATTTGGATAAGGCAAATAATTTCAATTGGGTGCGATCCCCTTGGCTCTTGATGAAGAACATTATTTTAAGATTATTTAAAGGAACTTTCCTAGTTTTAACCTGAGGAACAAACTTAGGCCCCTGAGGAGATAAACTGGATCTCCCCACGGGAAGCTTTAGTTTTGTAGCTCCAGGAANCACGTAGGTTTTATAGCAATTTTTCGGATTTTAATTTAGCTACCCTTAATCCTGATCAACGTCAGCAATGACTTTTAGATACGAAATTAGCTTTACTTAGAAAAGGTTTCCCGGTTACTTTTCAAGAGTTTGGGAAAATTAAAGATCCCAAGTATCCTGCCATTACCAATTCCAGCTTTTACCTGAGACCTTTCTTTTCTTCTAATTTGACTGGTAAAGCTGGTGTCTATATGCTTAAAAATAACATCACCAAGAAATTTTATATAGGAAAATCTGTTAATTTAAAGAAGAGATTTAATAATTATTTAATTCCTAAAAGACTTCAAGAGAATCCTTCCAGAATTAACAATGCTTTACTTAAATTTGGCTATAACCATTTCTCTTTATCTATTTTAGAATTTTGTGACCACAATTCTAGTCTTTTAAAGAAAGAAAAGTTCTATATTTCTGTTTTTAAGCCTCAGCTTAATATTAGAGATGATTTTTATATCAAGATTCCTTTCTGAAAATCTTCTTATTCTTTGACTGTACCACTTAAAATCTCTAATCTTTTAGTTCGTTGTTTAGACCCTAATTTTAAAGATTGACATTTAATTTACTTTAAGGTTAGCGAGCTTAATCCTGACCATTCTTACTACTTTTTTCTTTCTTTTATTACGCCGAAATTTTTGATTGAGGCTAATTCTAAAGGTTGACATGAGGGATTGATTACATCTAATTTAGGTCTTAAGCAAACTCCATTAAAAAGTAAATTTGATTCAAAGCTACTTTTAGATCTTTATAAGAATATTCCTAAAAAAAGTTTATCTCTTTTTTTACCTATTCATTTGAGAAAATCTGCTTTACAGAACTTCAATTTAAAACACATGGATTTGAAGTCTCAAAAGTAGAGTTTTTTATATTTTTTTCGMCCTKGGYGYSWCSWWTGCTACTTCGCCTTCGAGGGTAGGAGAAGCCATAGTAATTTATTTGATCCTGCGGCGAAAGATTGAGCTTAGCAAATAGGGATGGAGGGAGCGATTGGAAATCAAGACGACTTTTTAAGAGTATCCCTCGGCGTTGCGGGGTCAGAGGAGGAGTCCGTTGGCTGTATCTCTTTTGTCTCTTGCCTGATTTGATAGGCACATGGATTACGATGCATGTTGGTACTTGCAAAACGCCTTGTCTTCATAAATCATTATCAGTTCAGGGAAATAAAACCCCTATGCCACACGGTGTATTTTAACCGAACTTGAAGAGCAAGCAGGCCTGGTCTAAACCAAGTTGGTAGGTGTCTATTGCTTCTCTCCTGATCTACCAGCCTCCTCCTATCGTGCTATCGAGTTGATTCCTACGGAAGACCTACATACATACTAGGTTAAGTACTGTCGATAGCTAAATAGTACCTACATTATACGTATGTCGGCACAACCGAGCGACCGAGCGAACTAAGTCCCCGATGCAACGTCGGGGACAAGACTCGTCGTCCCCTTACTGCCCTTACCCCACGTCTCAGTCGTTAGGCCGGTTAGGGTACCCAGACCCCCACATAACCTTAGGTTGGACGATCAGCACTAGTGTAACCTGGGTAGTTGGAGAGCAGGGAGTGGAGTGTCTTTGTTTAGTTGAGCTGTTTACAGAATGGCGATTGCACCATCCAGAGTGGGAACTCATTGGAGGAATCCCGAGAGAATGGCAACCGACGATAAAACGGGGTTTGTTGCTGCCTGGATACGATGCTATTAACTCGTTCCCCTCGTTCCACTTACCAATCGAAAGTACCAAGCATATTCTGGTACCAACACTCTAGGATATGTGCCAGGTATATTGAAAACTAGCCAAGGGTGCTGGGCGGATCCTCCTTGATCTAGATATTGCCTAAAGAAGAGGGACCCGTTTTAAGTCAATGCTGGCATCCCAGCAGATGTAAGCACTACTTTCGGATCTTGAACTCGAGAGCCAGCTCAACACTACTTGGCTAAGACCCTTGAGTTCTAACCCTTTTGAACGAGCAAGTACCGTTTAGTAAGCGCTATTACGAGGGAAAACGAGGCCGAAAACGACGTTAAAATTTTTTNAACAGGAGGAAAAAAGGACCGTTTCGATGCCATTGACTAGTTTCGCCGTTGCCGTTTTACCTATACGGCAATACTACCATTTCAACTTAAGAATAAACCCTATCCATGCCCTTGCCGTCATAATACGATACGATATATGCATGGAACTTCCAAGCTTTTGCTAGTATAACGGAAACAAAAGCTTCAATTCCGGCGTGTTTGAAAATAGGGCCCCCTGGGGGCAGGTAAACATTCTAACATGCTAAGTTGAGTGTACAATGGTGAAAACGCCTCAAAATCATTCAGACATCAATACTCGTGATTTTGTTCTTCCTGGCGTGTCCCTCACGCACTTGGCTTCTCCGGATCATACGGTCCCCGGATATACTTATAATGTCCCGGAACAAGAGCCCTCTTTCTTGCCCAGTTATTCAAGCTGTCCCACCGCACGCAAGTCGTTGATGATGTAGACTCCAGGCTTCTGCTAGGATTGCGAGTCTCGTAATCCCACTCCGATGTGTAGACGCCCAAGTTAGCGTGGCACATTAGTGCCTGGCGAATAGTGTTGATACAGTGATCTGTAGAATAGGATATGAGCCATGTTCCATGTCAACATTAGGAAGATAGAGAGGGCTTACCTGAGTGCTCCTTCGAAAAGCCCTCCAGATGCTTCTGGCCTGCCATGCGTGATTCGTAATAATCGTAGTGAATCATGCGGCGAATATTGTTTAGACAGTGCATATGATGGTATACCCCTAGAACGCCGACGTAGTCGTTCTCCTTGTCTGGGTTACCTCCAGTGACCTGTACCCTATTGGTCTTGTTCTCCCCGAGCAGACTCATTTCCTCGTCCGTAATCCTAATATTCAGAGCTTCAATCATCGCAAGTTAGAACACGTACATCGCCAAGTGTAGATGCCTGTGGTGTGCTTACCGTATAGCAAGTCTGCCCAGACTGCGTCTAACTCTTCGGAGGGCTCCTGGTTGAATGGACTAGATGGTGCTTTCCATTCTGGCCTTGTTTCAAGCTCGACAACACGGTTCGGTAGGACTAGTACTCTATTAGCATGTGAGTCTTGTAGGGCGGAAGTTTCGACCGTACTGCCAACATAACTATTCTCAGGGACGGCGGGTTGCTGGCAGGCACACTCAGCGTGAGTGGGAAACGTCACTCGAAAAGCAATGTAGCTTAGGAGCGAGATGATGAGCAGTAGGGCAGAGTTCTTCCAAGTGAGGACGGTCGACCTACGCTCGCCACGATCCCCATCTAGAATCCGAGATTCATGTTTAGGTAGGAGATCGTGGGTCTGCTCTGAGTAGTCCTTCATTGTGGTTCCTAGCGGTGCCTAACGAGTGGGATTTCCAAGAGAGGGGAGTGAGGAAACGGTGGACATGTCCAAGACAATAACGTAGCTTCAGAGAAGGGGCCCATGGGGGGGNAGAGTTCCGACATAGGGATTAATAGAGTCAAAACAATCGACGAGCTATCTGCGGAGCGACGATCCGTCCGCATCCGCCAGCCATTAGGTTCTCACCGCTCCGCCCAGCGTGGCTAGGGGTGAATATCACTTTGGTTCGGCAGCTTGGCGAGCTCAATTGTCATAGCGGCTTCGGTGAACTACGGGTGGCGTTGCGCAGGATGAGTGCAGATAATCCTCCGACTGCAACCTTAACGACTTCCCCGGTTGTGACTAACCGCCTGTGACACAGATGAATCGATCTAGGTTACATGCTTACTCCCATAGAACCTCTCTCTATGATTCGCTATTTGGAAAATGACAAAGTCGTTATGCAGGGGTTGTCGTACGATAGGCGAGGCAATCCGGTTACGTGATAAAGGAATGCGACGATATGAGGTCTCTTATGGTAGTTCTAGATTGAAGGATTCGCTTTCTAGAATGAAGGATTTGATCACCGAGGCGTTAGTGGCGCTAGCTCTCGGTACAGAAAAGGTACCGCTCGATATCGGGGGGGCTAATGTTGACAGATAGAAGTCCTATGCATCAGTGCTTGGCGAGCTATACCACTCGAGGAAAATCGGACTCGACGCATTGGCAAAAGCATTGGCGACGCATCGGCTTGTAAAGGATTCTGATGTAGTATGGCGATGCGTACTATCGGAAGCGGTTCCTGGATGAGGCAAAGTGTGGTTCTTCGGGTCAGAGTATCCATAGTGCTCCAGTGTGATGAAAACGACGATCGAAGATAAAATATCTGGAGTATCCCCTCTGAATGAGCTAAAAGATCATTCCACATCCTAGGTAGACTACCAGAGGCATCAAAATCACCCCGAATCAACTTCTTCATACCTCCCTTCATATCCTCCAAGATGCGTTTCATCACTGTTGCCTGCACGCTGGTCTCAGCTGCTCTTGCTGCTCCCATTGGTAAGTGTTATCCCGTCCTCTTTTCGAGACTACTTGGAGGCTTACATATAAAAGCTACCCAAGAAGCTGGCCTGATTGTCTTCAACGATGTTCCCATTGCTGAACGCGAGGCCGCTAACCAAGAAGCTGGCCTCATCGTCTTCAATGATGTCCCTATCGCCGAGCGTGATGCTGCACAAGAGCCCGGCCTAATCGTCATGAATGATGTCCCTATCGTCGACCGCGAGGCCGCTAAGCAGGAACCTGGCCTAATCGTCTTCAACGACGTCCCTATTGCCGAACGTGAGGCCGCTGAGCAGGAAGCCGGCCTNAATTGTCTTCAACGATGTCCCCATTGCCGAGCGTGAAGCCGCTAAGCAAGAGCCCGGTCTAATCGTCTTCAACGATGTTCCTATTGCCGAGCGCGAAGCTTCGCAAGAACCCGGCCTGATTGTGATGAACGACGTCCCCATTGTTGACCGCGAGGCTGCTAAAGGTATGAGTGATTCTTTCTTCTCTTATGCAAGACACAGCAGGCTAACATTTGACTCTTGTGAAAGATGCCGGTCTAATCGTGTTTAACGACGTCGAGATCGCCGATGAATAAGCAGTGCCAATCAGAAAAAAACTCAATGAGTACGATGTTATGGAAATTATGAAGTTTGTGAGAGGGGGGTTAGAGAGTAAAATTCAGATTGCCTCACACGGGGTAGTTACAAGCCTATCATAGCTTAAAAATACAGATCCTTCTGCCCTTTTCCCAAGACAGTGTTATAATGAGAGTGACTATGAGTGCTATTTGTTGTAAAGACGAGCGAGCATACTTGGGCTTGGCTGTTGGTAGCTGCGTTGTCTGCGGGTGAGACTACGTACCAACTCAGGTCGTGAAGTGGTTATGTTCTGAACCATTTGCTTCTCTCACGTTACTCAAGATTCTGAAATTGGAGATACAACTGATTAAGCAAGTAACCATCGGATACTACGTAGTTAGTCAACCACACCTCCTTTCTTGCGTGTAGGGTAACATCGTCGATCTTATAAGTATGGTCATTCATATGTGCGTAAGTACTTCTGATACATCCAATGAACACTCTACAATCTTTATTCTGGGGAAGTATATCCGCTTCTCTGGTGTCGGGGCATGTCAATCTACGAAGCTGTATCTTCATTAGATAGGAGGCAAGACACACATGTTTGACGGGCATAGTTTTGTGACTATTAATTAGTTCTTGAAATTGGTCTGAAGAATATTATCTACACACTAGAAACACCATAACCGATCATACACTTCTCATAGCTCCGTTGAACTCCTCATACGCGCGTCAAAGTCACTTTTAGCTTAATAATACATAATACATGATTAAGACCTGCTGCCTGTTGACTGCTCTGGCTCGTCCCAAGTATGGACGAATCTCTCCTTCTGTGATGTTGAGGTAGTTGAGTGTACAGAAGTGTCAGTCGTGATCTTGATGTAGTTGTTGTTGTCTCCGAAAGCGCCTCTCACGTCCACCGATGCCTGTTTCGACCCTTGCTGGAGTTTCGGGAGCCTAGATAGGGCGTAGGAAGGCGAGAACGTGGTGATATTGGCAGACACGAGACCACTTCGCACTGATCTGAAGAAGGGCCAGAAATACGCTACGCAAGCTGCTGATATGCTTGCAAACAGAGTTGCTTGGGTTGAGATGTAGTAAGGAACAGTCAACGTGCTGAACGGATGTTCGAGAAACTGTGGAAGGTAGGCCAGTTGGAAAATTGTTGTAAGGATGGCACTATAAGGTATTAGATCTCAGTCAAGGACGGCGGCGGATAGGTCGGGTTAGACAAACAATATTCTTGTTCCGAAGAGGGTCATGATGATGGCGCGGGTTTGAAGGGGCATCTTGAGCGGGTAGATGATGGTGATTGGCATGGCGAGTAAAGCGGCGTCTGTAAGAATGTTGCCGATTTCGACGTAGGTGAGGAATGCTCGCTGATTTCACAGAGTTAAAACCAGATGCTGCACAGCTAACTCTACGCGGAGCTTACCAAATCAACACATGTTGGGTTCTTGTCCCATGGGCCACGAGAGCCGCATTGGAATGCAGTGCCAAGGAACGAAGTCGACGCCCATAGCCCCATGATGACGATTAAGGCGGAATTTATGCGACGATGTAGTCGATCCGGCGAGAATGCGAATAGACTTGTGCAGACGGAGAGCTTAGCCGACGCGAGAGCGACGATGAATAGAAGGTCTCCGGCAAATTGGGCCTAGACACCAGTTAGAAATTGGCCCAGTCTTTGAATGTAGTCTAGTTCCCCATTTGATGACTGACTTTCTTCGCTGCGCTTAGGTCATCCTCGGAAACATCATCTTTCAGATCCTGGCCAAATATCTCACTCGCTGGGACCAGCAGCGTCACCGTTTGTCCTACCGCCGCAAGCTAAAGACAAGTGTTAGTTAGGACCGTCTCCCAAACAGCACTGGAGAGGGGAACTGTACGTATGCGACAATAATGAGTACATTTTCCCATCGCAACAGACGATTCGTCTTCAGGTAGAAAGTTGACAAAAACCGAAAGCCGAGCGCAAGGGAAAACAAGGCAAGGAAGAGCCAGGTGAGGACCCGGATTAGAGGGTTCTGATCGTCGTCCGTTAACGTGATGCCCCATCGGCATCGACATGGGCGCAGCCTCCCCCTCCGCGTCAGCGGAGCGGAGTATGAGTGTCGACATTGTCGGGGTCAAGCAAGTAGAGTCGTGTGAACACAAGCGAGACGAGCGCGGACGATGGCTTGGAGCGCGCGGGAGAAGAGAGACTCAGATAGAGGAAACAAGCAGCATGGGCGAATCCTGCTGTATTAGAGCTGCGATAGATTCGGTCGACATGAGTCCTCGGATGGCGATACCTGGTTCTAGACGGCGAATCTGGTACGACAACTGTCGGCGAGGGCGGCGTTAGTATGGGTATAATAGGGTATAATAGATACCACTATGGAACGGGGTACAGCTCGGTAAGACGGCAGCCCGACACGTTGTGTATCGCTTCGACTCTCTCCTGAAGAACCAAGACGAGCTAAGAAACGAACCTTGCGGGAGGCGTCAGTGTTAGTTATTCGCGTTATTGGCGGGGGATTGCCTGGCCAAGCGAAATCCCTCTCTTAGCCTTGCGGGCTACCTGATTCCATTTGTCGTATATCATGCACGTCGTTTGCACTAGTCGCAAGAATAGGAACACTAGGACATTTTCGACGGCGGTCCACTGTGCCATGCGTTCTGTCACAGCACGCTAGTGGCCGGGACCTTGTCTGTTTGAACGGAGATGAGGTTCAAGAATGCGCATAATGGCAAGGGTGCCGTGCTGTAGCGTGTCTGGGTATGGGATACCTACCTATTGTGGCGTGGCCAGAGTTGCCCAGCTCGATCCTTCAAGCAACCCCTACGACGACTATCGCCTCACGCCATACTAAAGCTTACCTAACTCCCTCAAATCCTCCGCATTCAGCGCAAGCAAACTGTCTCCTCGTTTTCTCTATCATTCACACTCATTTTCCCTTTTTCAACTCGTCTCCTTAGAGCTTTAGAGGAACAGTATCAACGGCGTCTTTTTGTTGATTTGCTAGCCAACCCGCTGTTGTTCACGATGGACGACGTCGAGCTGAACATCATCGCGCAAGGAGGCGACCCTTCCAAGTCGCAGTTGTCAAGCGCGAAGCGTCACCGAGACGACGATGCATACCTTCGAAGTCTCGGTAAGAAGCCGCTCCTCACGCGAGCATTTGGATTCATGTCCATTCTCGGACTGTCCTGCTCAGCGCTGCTCTCTTGGGAGGGTATTCTCGTGACTTCGATTTCGGGTCTGCTCAACGGCGGCCCGGCGGGTGTTATCTGGGGATTTATTATCAACTGGGTAGGGACTATATCGGTATACACATCTTTGGGCGAACTAGCATCGATGGCACCGACATCTGGTGGTCAATGTGAGATCTTCCGTAATCAGATAGGACCGTGCAGATCTGCTAATTCCGATCTATGTAGATCACTGGGTGGCTATGATGGCTCCGCCCGCATGGAGCTCATTCCTGTCCTATGTCACTGGCTGGCTCACCACCTTAGCATGGCAGGCTCTCGCCGTATCAGTTAGCTACATTGTCGCGACGCTGATCCAGGGCATTGTCGTGCTGTCGATGCCCGAATATGTGCCTTTGGCATGGCACACTCTTCTTATCATCTGGGCTGTTACTCTATTTGCCGTCTTGCTTAACTCGACATCAAGTAGCGCTTTGGCCAAGTGCGAGAGTTTTATTTTGATCCTTCACTTGGCTGGATTTTTTGGAGTTCTCGTACCCCTGGTCTACTTTGCGCCGCACAGCTCACCCTCTGAAGTCTTCACCACATTCTTCAACACAGGAGGATGGTCTTCTCAAGGATTGAGTTTCCTCGTCGGTTTCCCTGCTATCGCCGGCTCTCTCCTGGGCGCTGATTGCTCGGTGCACATGGCCGAAGAAATTCAAGTGAGTAACTACCTATCCTCTGTTCTCCCACAGTCACAAGTTTATCTGGTTATTCCTCTCTGGGATGTTTGACTAATCCAAGGTTCCGAAATAGTCTGCTGCCGTCGTCGTGCCAAGGGCCCTGCTCTACACAATCTTGATCAATGGAACGCTCGCTTTCGCTATGGTCATCGCTTTGATGTTCTGCCTTGGCGATGTGGACTCAGCTTTAGCGGCTGCGGAGACTCTGTTCTACCCGTTCCTCGAGATTTTCTACGCTGCCGTCAAGTCAAAAGCGGGTGCGGGCCTGCTAGCCGGAATCGTCCTCGTCTTGGCTCTTGCTAGCAGTCTTGGCGTGTACGCGTCTGCGTCTCGTATGCTGTGGTCGTTCTCGAGAGATCTTGGCCTGCCATTCTCTAAGCACCTAGTCAAGGTATGTCATTTGAGATAGACGTCTAGATTTCATCCTAGTTGCTGACTCATCTATTCTCCAGCTGAGCAACACCGCGCTGCCCTACGTATCCGTTGCTACTACATTAGTGGTTACCATCTTATTATCCCTCATCGTTCTTGGATCCGCCATTGCACTAAACGCGCTCCTCTCCCTCGCCATCGCCGCGCTATTTTCCTCCTATGTCCTGGTCATCGGCTTGCTGCTATATCGTCGTCTGACTGGCGCGATCAAACCCCACTACGCGCGTTCTGATGACCATGCCCCTGGCCAACTTATCTGGGGACCTTGGAAAATCCCCGAGCCGTTCGGTACTATCAACAACATCTTCTCTATCGTTTACAGTGTGTTCCTGCTTTTCTGGTCCTTCTGGCCTCAGACCACGCCGACCACTCCTGAGGGATTCAACTGGAGTGTTGTCGTGTTCAGTGGAGTGATCATCTTCAGCGTCCTATGGTACGCCATCCGGGCTAAGTCCTACTTCCACGGTCCAATCAAGGAGTGTTAGACGATCGAAAGTACTCTGGGAGACTCACTAGAGCTCCTACGGCATACGTTCCCGGTTCTTTGGAATTACTGATAATAGCAGACACATATATATACCCAACCTGTAAATAATTAGCGAAGACATGTATATTACCTAATCACGATCCAGTTGCAGTGCAGCGACATCGCATTCTGCCTTTTTCGGCTTCAGCAGGGGGGCGACATCGAATGGAATGGCAGTAATAGCACCTATACCTGTACCTGTATCAACACACCTACAACACATCTACACATAGATAGATATCTATATACCAAGCAACTAGAGATTGATAGACGAATGTTAAATTTAACTTCGAATAGCTAGCGGCAAGCTAAAGTAAGGTACCGGTAGTGCACTGTGTCGGGGATGCCGTAGCATATGTTAGCGTTGTGTCGGTTGGTCAGTGGCAAGTGGCGCTGCGGGTAGCTAGCGTAACATCGCGCCGTGGTATTCCTACGGCGCCAGATCAGAGCCGGACCTGGGCCGAACTGCTCCTTTAGGGATCCGACCTACCTAATACGGCAGTGCTCTAGATAGGCACTGGCAGAGCTTGGTGCCTTCTGGCGTGTACTGGCGTGTAATTGGCGTGTCATCGCGTTGTTCGTGCCGCCGCTACGCATAATAATGTACTCTACTCCGTACTCTGTAAAGGACTGTGCAGCTGCTGACTGTCTATCTGAATCCTCTGAAACCTCTTGGCAATAAGGCAATCCATCGACATATAATAAAGTTAAAGCACTTCGAAATGACGGATTCAAATATTCCAGTTGGTGGGGGTTCGTACGAGCGCTACAGACCTTGTGTTTGTCATGCATCGATATGGCTTGCGCGTTTGAGGCCGAGAATTTGTTCGGCCCTTCTGTAGCGCCGTGTCGACGGTCATTCGATTTTACGTTGGCGTTTGAGGAAGTGTTCTTGTATCTCTTACCGTCGAGCATCTTTATCCTTGCCGCGGTTGTCCGATTGATAGCACTGGTGCGATGTGAACCGTGTGTTAGACTAGGTCTTTTGTATGCACTGAAAATCGTAAGCCCACCACTGTCATTACCTCCTGACCTAGTCCGAGAATGAAAAGACTTACAGAGGGTTCGGTTCTAGGGCACAGCTTCAGCATTATCTATCCTCAAATTAGTATTGCTCGTCTACACATGTATTGGCCATCATGGTAGAACGAATATCTCGGTCCCAGCAGCAAGTGTTGGGTTCGTTGCCGCCTTGGCTTTGACCGTGTTATCCCATTTTGAACACGTGCGATCCTCACGTCCATCATACTTACTAGAGCTCTACCTTACTATTACCTCACTCTTAACGGCCGCCACAGTTCGTACTTACTGGCTTCTCGGTGATGGCTTTCACATCACCGCATCTCTCACTCTTACGGCTCTTCTAGTCCAGGTCGCCATTCTTGCTCTTGAGAGCTGCAGTAAACGGAAATGGCTTGTGGGTGAGAAACAGGGGGTTTCCGCCGAGGAGTCGGCGAGCTTCTTGAATCACAGTCTCTTTGCTTGGCTAAATCGGCTATTACTGTCTGGCTACCAGCGGCAGCTCGCAGAAACCGATCTCATCGGGTTAATGGACAGCTCCCTGGGCGCTAGGGAGTCGGAAGATGGCTTCGGCCGTGTGCAGAGGATGATAAAATGTAGTTATCATTTACTATATACTTGGCGTGCTTATTGCTGACACGTCGACTACAGACAGCGGCAGTGGATATTCGCTCTGTTTATTATCCATACGATGCCTGGGACTCTACGCTTTCGCCCCTCTCTCCCCGAGATTGAGTATGAGTGCTTTCACTTTTGCTCAACCTTTCCTCGCAACTGCATTGATCCAATATCTCAACGACGAGCAACCGTCTGCGAATAATGGATATGGACTCATAGGAGCAGCCTTTTTGGTTTACACTGGTATTGCGGTGAGGAAACAGCTCACCTTGTATGAGCCAAGATGTATTGTTACTAATTAGCTTCCTAGGTCTCGACTGCGTGGTATACGCATCTCAATTATAAGTGTGCAGCGAAAATCCGCGCTGGCCTGCTTGATGCTATATCCCACAAAATGCTACGCATCATTCCGGAAAAGGGGTCTGAGTCTAAGGTTCTCACACTGATGGTTAATGACGTACAGAGAATCGCTATGAATATGCCATTTGTTTACGATCTCCTGGTCGTACCTATCGAGGTTGGCATCGGCTTGTGGTTATTATATAGACAAGTCGGCCCTTCCAGCTTGACTGTTCTTGGTCTCGCGATAGTGTGCCTCACGATATCATTGACAATCGGAAAGTACAGTGCTCAGCAACAGCGAGTCTGGCTTACTGCAACAGAAGCGAGAATATCGGCGACGAAAAATATGCTTTCTTCCCTGAAGGCAATCAAGATGACGGGGTTTGACGCAAAAGCCGCATCCGCTATTGAGAAACTCCGTGAAATCGAATTCGCGGCCTCGAAGATGTTTCGCAAGTTATTAGTTGGTGGCGTGTTTACGGGTGAGTAGCTGTCGCCGTTCTGCCAAGCAGAGGCTAATACTACGTAGCTTATAGCACGTCGACGCTGGCCCCTGTGCTTGTTTTCGGAGCATATGTCGGTGTCACGGAGGCCCGGAAGCAAGACATAGATGCTGCCAAGCTTTTTGGCTCTCTTATCCTCATCAGTCTCGTCTCATCTCCTTTAATCTACGTCTTACAGTATATCCCTTCTCTTGGGGCGATGCTAGGTTGTTATGGGCGTTTGGAAGCGTTCTTCGAACAAGAAGATAGATCGGATGTGAGAAAGCTTTTGCGTGACAGCACTAAGCAATCGCCTGAGACGAGTGCTACGAGCACTACATTAGGGGACGTCACACCGGAATCCGACAGATTGAGTGCGGCAGAGACCTCTGATGGTGATCCAATCCTCTCTATTCGCCATGGTAGTTTTGGCTGGGGCGACCAAATACTCCTCAAAGATATCGACCTTGATGTTAGCGAAGGGCAGCATGTTGTAATCACGGGCCCTGTGGGATGCGGCAAGTCTTTACTACTCCAGGTTATTCTAGGAGAGCTTGAACCGAAGTCTGGAGAGATAGTGCTCCATGACACGAGCGTCGCTTATTGCGGTCAGGTTCCATGGCTTGAAAATGCCACTGCGCGTAGTAATGCACTACGCTGCGCACCAACTAGCAATGATGACTGGCACCGAAGGGTTATCGACGCGTGCGCTCTGCGGGAATTCCTTGACGTTCAAGATCCTGCTAAGACTATCGGCAGCAACGGAGCGAGCATCAGTGGAGGTGAAAGGCAACGGCTTGTAAGTACTTAATTCTGTTCGGTTAAGGCACATGCATATTAATCAACGAAAAAGGCACTCGCACGAGCAGTTGCGTTGCGTCCCAGAATACTAGTTTTAGATGACGTGTTTAGCGCTCTTGATCAGTTAACAAAGATACATATCCTTGAGCGACTCTTCGGGCAAAATGGTCTGTTGAGCGAAATCGGAACTACCGTTATCCAGGTAACTCAAGATGGTGAGTGACAAGTATATGTGCGGACGATGGCATTTTCGCTCACGTAAATAGCAAACTGTGCACAATTCGCGGACGAAACCTTCAAGATTGAGGACTACAGTTTGAAACCTTATGATTTCCCTATCGTCTCTACTACTAAGACCGAAGGGAAGGAAAAGGCCGTTAGATCCGAAAACGAGCCATCCGCCGAGGAAGAACGCCCTACTTCGTGCCATGCCGAAAAGCAAGAGCTACTACCTAACCCTGCTCTCGTAAGAGATCGACAAGTCTACCAGACGTACATCAATTCTATCGGTCATAGAAATTTCGCAATTTTCATTGTGTTAACGGCAGCAGCAACATTTCTGGTTAAGTTCCCAGGTATGTATTGCTGTTGGCTTCCATATGGGACCTACTTGCTGATGGGTTTTCAGATATTTGGGCTCAGTTCTGGGCGACCGATTCGACACGACCGGGAGGTCCGCTACATAGCACACAATATTGGATAGGCATATATGTGGCGCTAGGCATTCTGCCTCTAATTTTCCTCTCTTGCTGGATCGGGTAGGTTGGACCTCTGATGAAGCGCTCGAGCGTTATTACTAACAATCGCTATAGCCATATACTACTCACAATCGTCCCAAAGTCTGGGGTAGGACGTAAGTAACCTAGAATCACTTCTTATAGGAAATTATTAACCTAACTATCGCAGTGCACTCGAGAATATTAAACGCCGTCCTTGGTGTGACTTTCGTCTTCATCAGTCGCATTGATACTGGCGATTTGATCAATAGGTTTAGCCAAGACCTCATGCTCATTGATGTCAAGCTCCCGTTAGACCTTGCTAACACAGCCTTTTATGTGTTTACGATAATTATTAATGTTGTTCTCGTGGCGGTCGCCGCGATTTATGTACTTGCTGCTATACCTGTTCTTATACTGGTTTTATTCGTTGTCCAACGCTTCTATCTTAGGACTTCGAAGCAACTTCGACAATTAGACCTCCAGTCCAAAGCAGGTTTACAGAGAAAAGCATCTGAGTTGTATACTGGCCTTTTTACTATCAGGGCGCATGGTTGGCAAAGCGTCGCCATCGAGGAAACCCGAGACAAAATTGACAGGACGCAAGAGCCACATTACCTGCTATGGATGGTCCAGACATGGCTTAAACTGGTCCTTCAGTTAACAGTTGCTGGGATCGCTATTACAGTAACCGGTGTAGCAGTAGCGACAAGAACGGCCACGAGCAGCAGTGCCATTGGTCTTGCTTTCTTGAACTTGACGAACCTGGGTGAGGCCTTGACCGTTCTCATATCTATGTGGACGTCGTTGGAAACCTCCCTCGGAGCAGTCGCTCGTATAGAGTCGTTCGAGGCTAACACGCCCTCCGAGAAAACGGTGGAATCGCCGATCGAGATCCCGGACGAATGGCCACAATCAAAGGAAATTGTCTTCCAAAACGTCAATGCAACATATGATGCGACCTCGGAGAAACCACGGTGGAGTCTCGAGAACATCAACTTACGAATAAATGCCGGAGAAAGGATAGCCGTGTGCGGGCAGAGCGGGTCAGGCAAATCAACACTTCTGCTGTCACTACTCGCGCTCGTCGATACGCCGAGCGGCACCATCACCGTAGATGGCGTGGACATCTCTCGCGTACCGCAATCCTTGCTGCGTTCCAGATTCCACGTCATTTCACAGGACACTTTCGTGCAGAATGAGGGAGTGCGTCAATCTCTAGACCCAGACGGCGCCCTTTCCGACGAAGCAATCAACGAAGTCCTCGAGGAGTGCGCGATCTTGGAGAAAGTGAACGCCGGAGGCGGCCTTTCCGCCAACCTTGGCGATATGAACTTCTCGGTAGGGGAGGCTCAGCTGTTCGTCTTGGCCCGCACTATTCTGCAAGCTGGGAATAAGTCGGGCGGTGTGGTGTTACTCGACGAAGTGACTAGTAGGTATGTAACGGTCAAAATTCCCACCTCTCGAATTACCAGGTCTAACAACTAATCCGTATTTCTAGCATTGACACGAAGACCGAAGAGCGGATAATGAAACTTATGGCCAGCAAACTACGGGGGAAGACGATCATCTCCGTGTTACACCGGCTCGAAGTCGCGCTTCTATATGACCGGATACTTGTTTTGGAGAACGGTCGTGTTGCGCATTTTGGAACCCCGGAGGAGGTTATTAGGGAGTCGGGGTTGTTTTCTTCATTCAGAAATACCTTGTAACGTTTGAACGATGTGGGATGATGGTTTATTTACTTGCCAGTTGGTTTACCTGTTTTATTATTGACCGGACGGTGCGTTATTCCCATTGGAGTTGTATAAGGCTAAGGAGTTATTACCTTGTATTATTCGTGTATAGAAGGGAGTCGTTGCGCTCAATTGTTACATGAGGCGCATAGAAGCTTAGATAAACTTGAGTTCGCCAATTACCGTAGAAAGGGCTGGAATCTTAACATCTCACTGCTGGTGTTCATTATCTTGTTACACGATGTAAAGATAGCAATCTATTAATATAACTGGGTGGATATTTTAAGTTGGCACGTTGCGATATATCATTTCATTGTTTGTACACATTTATGATACATCTTTCTTCATAACACCGTCTGTCGTGTCAACACGAATTATGCCAAGCTAAGTTATAACAGCAGATTGATATAGCCGACCATATCAACACTTGTCTCGGGCCAAGCACCTCATATACTCTAGGTTTCGGGTTGAGATTTAAGCTTATTCGATGCTATGACTCGTGTCCCGACGAAGCTAAGGGTGTCAAGAAACATTATGCCGTGACAGCGGACCGGAGCCGTGAAACCAGGCGGGCTGGATCGCGCTATTACAGTACTACATTAGCACAACGTCGCTTGGCCGTTGATTACATAAGTACGGTAGGTCGAAACGCTTTTGCAGAACCACTGGTACTGCTATAAAATCATAAATTGGTACAATTGATTATCGTATTTTCTTCTGTCCACGAGTAACTTTTCTGTGGGAGATTTAGATTGGACTAGATAAGATTTATTATGACTGCTGAAGACGTCGGTGCTAAAAGATCGGATTGAAAGCCAGCATCCCCGCCTAATCCCTGCAAATTCCGTCGACCTGGGTGGATCAAGTAGACTAACCTAACTTCGCCTAGCCTTTGTACTTAGGTACTTACTTTTGAGGATTCCAGCTAGGCAAAGTGGGCAAAAGACTCTCTGCTATTGGACCAACTGGGCGCGCTTGACTTGTCTACGCTATCTGTTGTACCTGGGGCTGCTGGAGCGTGCAGGGCGGCTATTATGGTACTGTAGTGTGATGGTGGCCGTGATTGGGCCAATGGGACGCCCACATGCTGCAGCCAACCGGTCTATTTTCGGGGCTGGGCGAATCAAACCATTGATCTCCTGTGAACGGATTTCCTTCCTCCAATGGGTGTCCAATGGATGCTGCTGCCAGACGACACACCGCGCTCGACGTTGAAGTGCCCATGTCTGCCCATGCTGACCACGATGGCACTATCACTTATCGCTGTAAGGGGAGGGGGCAGTAGAGGGGGGAGCG
>JAPUUL010000028.1:0-38692 GCA_029590625.1 Lasiodiplodia mahajangana | reverse complement strand
AAAAACAAACTAGCATATTTATACTATAGCTTTAATAGCTAATCTTATAAGTAATAAAATTACAGTATTTTAAAACTATAACCTTGTTATAAAAGCAAAAACTAAATTACATATTAAAAATATATTATAAAGCAARCAATAAACYTTTTATAACTTTATATTAAAAAAANTTAAAAAGTTAATAGTTTAATATAATATTAATAACTTAATAAGTAAACAAAAACTATGCTTTAYTTATATTATATACTAAATTTATTAATAAGTTTTAATAAAAAACTACCTTTATATAAAACTAAATAACCTTAAGCTATAAAGCTATATATATTTAATTAAATAATCTTATGTTTTTATAATAGTTTAATCTTTATTAAAACATTAAGTACTTTGCCCTTTCTTTGCACCTAATTATATATACATAATAAAGTTAGTAATAATTACATAGTTATTAAAATAAGGATAAATAACACAAATATAAATACCTAACCTACAATACTACTAAAACTATCCTATATAGCTATTGTAACAAACGCAGCTTTAAACTTTTAACTAGCATACATGCCAAGCTAAACTCTTCTTTATCACACGCTTAAACTTTAGCAAAAAAAATAGCTATTTTAAGCTTGCTAACCAAACTTTATTAAAAGCGCTGTATATACTTAAATTTAAATAAAAATACTATAAAAACAAAAAGTAAACAGCAGCTTTATAAAGCAATCATTTCCTTCACTTTTTATTGCTTTCTTTAATAATACTTTTATTATTATTACACCCCTTACAATACTACCGCATTTAACATACTATAGCAAGCCCTAAAAACATAGCCCTAGCTATAGCTATTTTTAAATTACTAAAAGTAATAAAAAATATTAAAACATAAAATATTAATAAAATATGCAATATTAAAAAAATCTAACTTATTGCTATATATAATCTTGCATATTTAAACAACGCTTAATATTTAAAAAGCAACAAAGTTATAAAAAAATACCAATTAAAGCAACATTAAAAACATAAAAAAATAAATATTCCTAACGAATTAAAAATTAATAATATTAAAAAAGAAGTTTTTATTAAAGCATTTTAAAAAATTAACAAATATATAAATTAGTTAACTCTTCGTATAGCAGCAAGCTAAATAGCTTAGCAGGTCTTGGTGACTTGCCTGCGGCTTAGAACGGAGGCGCAACAGAAGCGTTTCTGCGGCTACTAGGGCTTAATTGAAAAGCATTGATTAAAAGGGGTTATTGCAAGGGAGGAAGTTATTTCTAGTGTTTCGGCTGCTGTTATGCTAATAGGAGGAAAAGAAGGGCGTTAAGAGTGTTATCAGTGACTGACTGATTGCGGCTCAACAGAGAGCCTGGCTTGGGGTTTTAATCAGGTTAGTTAGTCAGCAATAGACATCTGATTGCACCGCATTACATAAGACACAAATTACTAGGTAACTATAAATAGGCCAAGGCCCTAATCTTATGCTTTTACTTTAGCTTATTATTTATTTTCTTTTTTTTTTCTTATAAAGGTTTTTATAAGTTTAGCTAATATTTAAAAACTTTAAACAAAATAACTAAAAATAAAATATTATAGCAGTATAAAGCATTTAACTTAAAAATTACAAGTTTTTATTWAAAAANCTTACCGCAATAAAAAAAAAAAATTTTAATATATATAACTTATTATAAATTTACATACAAAGTATAAAAAAAAAATAAGCTTTAAAGCATACTTTTATTGCTTGTTTTTTAATTTATATTTTTAAAAATTATATATTTTTTTTATTATAAACCTTATTATTACTAAACATAAGCCTAAAATAAGTAAAAGTATTAAAATAAAAATAACTAGTATATTTTACTCCTTTGTTTATATATATACCCTAGATCCTTTAAAGCCCTAGGCTTTATTCTTTCCTTTTTAATAATCCTGAATATACTGCTATAACTTATATATTTTGTATGGTCTCTACTCCTTTTAACAGATATAAAGGTTTAGTATAGCTTATATAAATAAAACAAAACCCTTTAATTACCTACCAATTTCGCACACTATAGACAATGACGCTTGGTTTAGAATATTAATTCAAGAGTAATTAATACATTATTGTTTATGATGGCACATCGGGGCTTTCTATTTCTAAAGTTATAGACTAGGCCATACTCTGTAGACTACTTGAGTAATAAAATCGGATATAGCTTACCGTATCCGATCTTGCCATTTAGCGATAGTTCAGTTATTATGGCTTTCAAGAGAAATTTCAGTCGGAAGGCCGAAGCAGGCCTGTCTGTCTACATTGAAAAGAAGTGTCCTTTCAAATGGCCACCACACGGTAACCTCCGGTTATCGAAGGGCTAGTCGAACTATATCAATCCACCTCCTTAATCTAGGTACATCTGCTTTTCCCAAGCGAATGCCAATAAAGTAATCATTCACAGCTACATTTTAACAAAAAACGCTCGTCCCTAATACAAACTAGGCACTACATTAGTTTCGTGCAGAAAAGGACTAGCTTTAGGCTCAAGCAACGTCTGCTGGATAGGGACCCGACCAGTGTTGTCGTACAACGTTAGCATAAGGTCAAAAGCTTCGGCACGTCGTTCAAAATTCCCAATGGACCAATCAGGGTGCTCGGATCGGAGAACTTCACCGAGATCAGGGGTGTCTCGATCGGAGTTAGGGTTATCTAGCTTATCCCCTAATTCCCTCCTTCCTTACGTAATCCTAACATCAAAGTCTATTTATCATGAACGGCCTTGATAAAGTGTACTATCTCTACTGCGGTTTATTTAAAAATGTACTTTTCGAACGCCAGCATTGTGTTTTCAAGGAGCCCGTGATGAAGTTCGATGCCACTCACTAGGGGTTTCAAGGAACGAAATTACAAGAAAGCATACGCGTATGCGTCAACTCGTGAAACAAATAGGTGTGCAATAATGTGATGAAGAAGAACAGCAGTTGTTTATAAGCTACTGGGCTTTTTCAAAAAAATACTTGTTTAAGCAACAATATTGCAACATCAGTGGAATTCTTTGAACATTACGCAATATAGCGTCTAGATAAGAACATTTTTAGTAAACGAACAAGGGATATATAAAGCCAGCGTACATCCACTGGTGGCTCATCATGTTCTTGTGCACATCTCGAAATCGCTTCATTCGCGTTTCTCTCCTTAGTTGATCTAGACCCCGAAGTTCTTGATTCTAATCCGGCCGTCTTCATGGTAACTAATACACGTGTTTCTAAGATGGGTTGCATTGAGCATCTCGCTTGCTCCGTGAAATCTTAGGACAAGTGGAGTCCATGCGCAACCGGAGGCATTTTAACATATAGGGGTGCGAGGGAGTGATGGAAGCACTTTCTACACGTATGGGCGTTAGGGCATGTGGTACGGGTCAGTAACGGAAGAACTGAATCTCACCGCGGGAGAACATGGGATTTACCGAAAGCGATGTCATTGGGTCCGAAAAGCCGGGATCTGCCCGACCCATCCGGCTTAGACTATCTAATCCTCGTCAGGATTTCCATATCGGGATGAACCCCCTGGCATGGTTTGGCATTTATCATGTGGGGTAATAAGCTAGACTTCTGGCGACTCTATCGCAAACCTAGTAAAGGAAATAATTACTTCTATTTATAAATAAGTTTAGATCTAGTCGAAGTGAATTGAGGTCATTGCTGAGTTTGTGGCCAATCACTGGGGATCAAGACAAGGGACTAGACATTCTGAATAAGCATGCGTGTCGATACACGATTTGCGATGACAATCAATGGTCTCTTGGTAACAATTTTACCTCACAAGACTACTTAACTCTATCTGGGTAACTCAACTTATGCCCATGGCGAGAGTCTCTTTTGTAATTCGCAGTTATGAGGTCCACCAGCTAGCCCCAGCTTCATTTGTTCCAAAACGTACCCTGGATTCGATGGTTCATGAGCACAGCCACCGTGAGTGCCACTCGGAATATCTACTGCACGCTTAGGCCGCGTCACTGTGCCTAAAAGTTATGTCTTCGAAATGAGTGCGAGCTTCTATATAATGAGTCTAGCCGCACGAATTATCGAAGTTTGAGATACATACCAACAACCCAAGACCTGTACATCCTAACCTGTAGCACTTCTAAGCCTACTACATCCGAAGGAAGATGCACAGCTTACTCTCTCGCCTCGGGGGCTTCAAGCCCGCAGCCATTCTTTCAGCCCTGATATTCATTGATTCGGCGTTAGCCCAAACATGCGCTCAGGCAGACCTTAGCTTTGGACTAGGAGCTCACGCCTTGGAGCCAGTTGACAATGTGGCGACTGCCGAGCCTACCGGTCCTTACGGTATAATAGGAATCACGCTCAAGACGTACTGCTCCGACGACCGCAATCTCACTGTGAGCATTTGGTATCCCGCCACCCCCGAAGACGGGGCGTCACCCTATGTCTCATCCGGCGGCATCGTCGGGAAAGCGTACGAAGACGCGCCACTCGACTCCTCTGGCGGGCCATACCCGCTCATTGTCTTCTCCGCAGGCCTTGCGGCGGTTCATGATGCGTACTATTTCTACGTGCAGAACCTTGTCAGTCACGGATATGTGGTGACTAGCGCTCAGCACCTCGATGCTAGACACGCCAATACCACAACGAACACTACCCTACAGCTGATTGCGGTCGCCGATTCGCTGGCCGGCGACACCAATGATGCCGTCATCACTCTTTACACGCCCTGGTTCAGAGAAACGGAGTACGCGTTCACATACCGGCCTCAGGAAATTCAGTTCAATCTCGACCAGACTCTCGCCCTGGCCGACGATTCCTCGTCGATATTTTACGGAAATATCGATACGGAAAATATCGGGATGACCGGCCACTCCCTTGGCGGCTTCATGACTAACGTCATCGGCGGCGGTGCCCCTATTTACTGCGATTATGTCATGCTGCCGGGAGAAAAAGACCCCAACAACCCCTTACTGGCATCCGTGAGTCCATGTGCATTTGAGTCTGTGCAGGAACTCTCAAGTCCCGCTGCCCTCCACGACGGCCGTGTCAAGGCCATCATTCCGCTCGCAGCGCCTAGCTTCCTCACGAAGGACCAAATAGCGCGGTCCGCGGCCGAGATCCAGATTCCTGTGATGGTCATGACCGGAGACAACTTTACTTCTGAGACGACTGAATGGATCCAGAAGGCTGTCTATAACAACGCTCAAGGGCCTGCCTACTACGTCCAGATCGAAGACGCGGATCATTACTTCATATGTGAGGCGTATGGCCTGAGCCCAAATGTGGCGCTTAAAGGAACTGAGGACAGTGAGAACTTCTTGGATAAGGCAGCAGTATATATGACGTACTCTGCGGCCTTTTTCAACTACTATATAAAAGGGAACACGTCGGCGTTAGACGTCTTGCATGAGACCTCCTCATCGTTTGTCAAAGATTTGAAGTATCGAAATGAGGGATAGAGCTGCAATATGAGGGAACAGTTGACTTCCGTCACGGCTGACCCTATGGCTTACGCGCCGAGCAATCCAATCTGCCCTAGGCGAACAGGCTTTTCACCATATCTAAACTAGTGCAGGGATTTTGTAAATAAAATTTCCTTTCTTTCTACTGTGATCTTAATAGCACTATACAAGATAAGGCGCATTTGAACCCTTAAGCCAATTGACCAATTGCCAATACATGTATTAATAGTTGCTTTCCATGCAGGAGGCGGGAACTAGGCAATAGCTTTGTCAGGCTTGCCGCCGGCTAGGTACCTGGAAGCCCCCATAAAAGATGTTGGATACATGATGCAAAATGTGCCGTCATGTCCCGCCTGTCATATCTAGGAAGCGGAGCAGCACCAACCCCAATAGTAAACCCAATTATCACATGTTGGCGATCAGCTGGCGTAGCCCTCCACGACGAGACGCGAGGGGAGAGATGGCATTTCCTCATATTCCAATACGGTATCCCAGTGAAGACCGGCACTCGTTCCGCTTTAATATATTGTTACAATTAGATCCGTTTACGAGGTTGAAGATTTTAGTTGAGGTAATATAGACAGGAGGATAAGACTACAACACTCTAAGCACAATCAGTTGCCTGAAAATGCCCCTTTCACGTGACTGGGTAAGGTCACTCTGCAAAGGACCAGCAGAGCGGGGGAGGTGGCTGTGTGTTGACGACGTGATTCTTCCGTTTTCCTCATATATTCTTCCCCTCCATAAACTCCTCTGTACAGTTTTTCAACCTGCTACAGCATATGCCATCATGGCGGCGGCCTTTGGCATTGCTGCCTCTGTTTCCGGAATCGTATCGCTTGGGCTGGAACTGTCCACACTGATAGTCACTTATATCAACTCCGTTCGGTGCAGTGATGAAGAGATCAGCGTCATCCATCGGCAAACCAAAACCTTTCAAAGCTCTCTCGACATACTCAAAAACGCCATCCCAGATCTTTCTCTGAAGCATAAGATAGTCGGTGATACAGTCCTGGAAGCTCTGAAATCAGGCGAACTGGAGCTAGAGGCCCTAAAGGGCTTTGTGGGAAAGCTTACCATCTCCACAGAGCAGCCACAGAACCTCAAGTCAGATTTTAAACATGTGACCAAGAAGATAGCGTTCCCCTTTCACCGGGGTAGTCTTGAGGCATTGCAGCAACGACTTGATAGAACGAACGCGTCACTTGACGCAACCACGCGCGCCCTTGGCTTGTACGAGTAACCTTTCAAAGTATATGATACATGACTGATGGCGTATTTGTTACTAGGGTCATTATCTCGTCTATCGACCGATCTAGTGCGGATGCGCTCAATCAAATCTCTTCCCTTGCCGCAACCTCAATCAGTAACAACGCTACGTCCTCGTCGATCAAAGCTAGCCTTGATACGTTCATACCTCAGGCAGACCAAGCTCTGCTCGAGATCAATAATTCCTTGAGGATGAGTCTTCCCGATATCCAGCAAAGTTTAGCTTCCATGTCCGCGAGTATAATCAGGCAGGAAGAAAGTTTGACGCGTAGAATGCACGAGGCTCAGGCTGAGTTCAGAGATGGTCTGACCGAAACCTCCAACCTGGGGGCTTTACCCAACTCGGTCATCACTTCACTAGGTAGCATTCCGGCTGCAATAACGACACAGAAGCCCGAGTTATTCGGCGGAGCCAACGAACTCGCGAACATTCTAAATGGCCTTGCCGAGAAGAAGGAGAGTGATTCACCACGCCTTCTTAACGCGGTAAGGTCATATTATAGGCTAATAACCGATAATACTAACTAATTAAATCCCCTACTAGGCTCCGGAACAGCGTGCTTTATACCGCCTAGTTTCATCACCTGCTCAACTTAAAAGGCTACATACCATTTATTGTGAGCAAGATGACGCGGAACGCGAGTTCGCTATAGAAGAGCGCAATGACCCAACGCTTAGAGTTAAGAGGATTCCGGGTCACCTGAAAGGCAACGATTTTGCTACAGAGGGATATATGTCAACTTGCCTTTGCCAGCACCGTTACGAGAGTCTCCGCCGGCATTCGAAACTGGGAAGTTTTTCAGTTATTAGGTCAACCGGAATTTTCCGGAAACACATGTCAGAATGCAGATATGCTAAGAGCGAGGTTATTTACAAATCGAACTCAATACGTCTGTCATACGGCGGGCTTCGATGGCTACTTTCCAAAGCCGTCGACATCTCTATATCCCTTCAAATGGGCCCACAATGATTAAAGGTTGAACCGAGTATCACGATTCGACCAACAGTTGACGAGACACGAGCCCCTGTTTTCCGTAGTTTGGATTTTTTAAGCGAATATCTACGTCAATGCCCATACAGCAAGCCGAGAAAAGAGATCATGCATCTCACAGAGGATATAGCGCATAGAATTGCGCAACAGTATATGTCTCGAAAAAGTTCACCATACGAGGTCGACAGCAAAGGACAGTCTGTGTTGCACATCTGGGTAGATGTAAGTCGCCTAGTTTCACTTTAACCACTGCCTTACCACTACTGAGAGATTTATTTTTTATTATATTCGCGATTTTTGGATCCCTCCTCCCAAGTCAGCCCTGCAAGCAACGTGAACTGATCATAGACTATCTTTTACAGGTGCTGATTATCCTGCGCTATTTGTGGGGTGAATTTGGTGAAAGCCTTACAGCAATGACGAAACTATTATTGGGGTCTGGGTTGCCAGTCTTTTTGTGTGACGATCAAGGAGGGTACGTACCACTGTGTTATCACCGCATCTTTAGTTATAGCAGTGATTCCAGCTGTAGCTAGATGAGATACTGATTGTCAATCAGCTCACCAGGAACCCGGCTCCTCAAGTATGATGTGAACAGTATATTTGCTCTCAAACGATTGACGTGTATTCTTTGCGAGGAAGCCCAGGGAGCGTCAATCTTCGAACAATACGAAGTCGATTCGATCCATCCTTCGGATCCGTTCGAGATATTCATTGGACTCCGTAACATGGTAGAAGCAATCGAAAGTAGGTAGTTCACGATGTAATTTGAAGAAAGTGGAGATGGCTCAATATTCCAGTTTCTAGTACTCGACTGTGGCCCGCTTAGTTCCGCAATCCTCGTTGGGGACCAACATAAAGTTGAAACCATTATCGCGAAACATACCTCTACAATACACGAAAGAAATCTGATCCTCCAAACTCCGTATCACTTGGCGTCAAATAAACCGAAAATATTGCCACTTTTAATGGCCGTCGTCAATTCACAAGAGATTGATACGGCGGATAAAAACGGGGACTATGCCTTAGACTACGCATTGCGTTTAACTTCCGCACTCTGTGCTAATGGAAGTTCGTGGGTAGCTTGTTCCGGCTGTCCGTGTTCTGAGTGTGTCGAAATATTTCTGGATTCTGGGTGGCGTTGCAGGTTCGACTTCCTACGGCATTTCGGCTCAATATCTCATACTGCTAGGCTTAAAGTGATTGATCGACTTGTTTCCGAAAGAGAAGTACTCAAAGCCCTTGGTCGAAAATTCTTGCCCTCTGCTGACGTTGATCGTCACCATCTCAATAAGCCTTTCGTTCTTGACAACCATGCGCACAGAGTTGCTGGACTACTACTCCAGCGTGGAATCAGCATCCCGGCGTCAGTCCGTGCAACATTGCTCCCAGAAGTCTATTTGGGTGGATTTATGCGCTTCTCTCCACATCACGGATGGATAACATTTTGTGAAGAAGAAGATCATCTTCCAATTTATATTTCAGTATATCATGACGACCGTATATTTGAGACTGGGCCGTATACCCCACTAGCAGAGCTCCTGCATGCAAAAGGGTTTAACGACGTCAAAGAGCTTAATACCTGTGGCCATTCGTCGTTGTCGCTTTATATGCATCGGTTTGCCCTACTGGCGCGACCGTCACATATTCTTTGGCTGATCGACCACGGGGCAAATATTTTGATTCCTTACATACCACAAGGTCCCCAAGGGTACAGCTATGGCACAAGGACAGTAGCTCAGTTTCTTCTCGATTGCATCCCGTATGATATTATCCCGTATGATATCACCCCACGTGAATTCATTCCGTATGAGCGTAGCTCTAGCGAAATTCGACATGAAGTCGAGTCTTATCACCGACTTCTTTCACTCGTGGCGCCTTTAGACCGACAAGATGCATGCTGTTGCCGATGCACTGAGAAGGGATGCCATACAATGAAACGCCTTTTTGAGAGGACATGGCAGATAGCTGGAAACAGATGGTTCAATGTTTTTTCATTTGGTGACCCGATAGCAAGCACATTGATTCCCGACAGGGCTGAGAAGATCTCGAACTTCTTGCAAAGTCTCTCGTTGAACTTGGCGAAATGGGATAGAGTCGCCAGGCTGGCATTGAGGTATTTTACCTTTACGGCATTGGGATTACGACATAGATGCTGCCAACAGGCACCCGGATCGTCCAAGTGGCACGAGGAAGAAATAACGGAACTAGAGGACGAAGATCATGAAACGCTAGGTCTCTTGGAACTCCTTCTTCAAGATTTTCAAATCGCTTATTCTAACTTTGAAAGTCAAGATGGAGAAGGGGACAAGTTTACTAGTTTTTTGACCCAAGAGTGGGCACCCAAAATGCAACAGGTATTGGCTGATATAGAAGCAGTTCAACTAACTGCAGATGAGAGACGGAGGGCTGAAGAAATAGGGGTACGATGGGAGCTAGAGCCGGAGAGAGTGAAAGTAATAGACGCTAGAGACCCCGAAGATTGGCTTAGAAGAATAGACGAGATTATGCCGGCGGTATGAAGCTTGGTATATATAGATCGGGAAAGGGTAAAGATTGCTCCGAGACTCAAATTATTTTGCTAGGGTTATGTGAGATAGTAACTTAAGTCGATGCTCAAGGGATATTATCTAAGAAAGAAAATAGAATTTATGAATCTTATTAAAGTTACCACAAGTTATAAACTAGCTCTATGAATGGTTTAGCTTTAATAATCATGCAAATGAATTATGAGGGGTAATACAAACCTCCAAACTATGGTTAAGGTCTTAATAAAGTTACTGGTCCATAGGCGGAGGCAATGTTTTCTGAGGCGTCCTTACGGCTGCTCTCTAAAGATGAAATGATCTAAAGGGGTTAATATATGAGTCCGCTGTGGATGGATATGCTATAGAATAATTTCGTCTTGCAAAATTGAACACTCGGTACGCAGACTTCTTCTAACTTATTGTGCCAGTACGGCGGATTTGCTGGCACTAAAATCTCCAATGAAGCTCTATTTAAATCACTGCTCTTGATGTATGGTCGCAGTACCTAGCGAACGGCTCCGCGATAACGCGGTATTGAGTTTGATTGGGCGCCTGTAGTGACGTGAGGGGTAATATTTGCACTTTAAGGTGCCGAATTTGATTCTTGTTATCCCACCGTGATCAACTAACATCAATCATTTAGCCAAACCTAACCGTTAGATAAGGAGACGTTATCAACATGTCAAAAAAGCCACGGTGCGTTGATTATACGGTCGGTTGGATATGCGCTCTGCCGCTTGAGTTAGCCGCTGGCAAAGCAATGTTGGATACAATCCATGATGGCCCCGCAACCGTTTCCGAGGACAGTAACACATACACATTCGGCACAATAGGCGAGCACAAGGTGGTAATGGCATGTCTGGCCAACTACGGGTTGGTGGATTCGGCAACCGTAGCAAGCCACATGATTCGGAGTTTCCCTTCTCTACAGCTACGCTTCATGGTTGGCATTGGGGGTGGTGTTTCGAGGGTGCTTACTAGGGGATCTGATATCCGGCTCGGCGACGTTGTCGTTGGAAAGAAAGTGGAACAATGGGATCTTGGAAAGACGCTTGCGGGAGGGCAGTTCACACGCACGAAGAAGTCGTGTACGCCTCCTCAATACCTCGACACAGCCGTGCAAACATTGCGAGGGCACCACGAGACAACGCCGAGCAAGATTCCGCTCATCCTAGATCAATCGAATCTTACGGCAGATTACGCCTACCCTGGAGCTGATAAGGATTTTCTCTTCTCCAGTTCTTATAATCACGAGGACGGCAGGCTATCTTGTAATCAGTGTGATCATACTCAGCTGGTACTGCGGCGGCCTAGATCAACTCGGGACCCTGTTTTGCATTATGGCGGGATAGCATCTGCTAATCAGGTAATGAAAGATGGCAAGACAAGGGACAGGCTAGCTTCAGAGCTTGAAGTCGTGTGCTTTGAGATGGAGGCTGCAGGACTGATGAACCACTTCCCATGTCTAGTTGTTCGCGGCATCTCGGACTACTCAGACTCACACAAGATGAAGGGATGGCAGCGATATGCAGCTGCTACCGCATCTGCCTATGTAAAAGAGCTTGTCTGTATGATACCTCCGCGAGTGAGCGAGGCGAGACCTGGCTCAACATCCGGTGAGAATGCATTTTCATATCGCTCCTTGATGAAATATTGTTACCTGTTCCTTCAGCGGTGATTAACACCTGTATAGAGAACCTCATCGATGAAGATCAACGATGCCTCGCCGATTTACGAGTGACAGACCCTCGTGATGACAAAGCCCGAATTCAACAGACGAAAGGGGGCTTGCTACGCGACGCGTACATATGGATCTTAAGCAATCCTCACTTCCAACAATGGCTATACGGCAGTCAGAGGCACCTACTCTGGATCAAGGGCGACCCAGGAAAAGGCAAGACTATGCTTGTGTGTGGCATCATTGACGAGTTGAGCAAGTCAAAGAACATTCTCTCCTTCTTCTTTTGCCAAGCAGCCGACGCACGAGTCAACCACGCGACTAGTGTGTTACGTAGCTTGATCTTCCAGCTTGTTACTCAACTGCCGCAACTTATGAAGTATCTCGCATCGAGATACCGTATTGATGGTAGCGAGATCTTTCACGGCGCTAATTCTTGGGAGGCACTGTCAAATATTCTTGCTAGCATGATAAGGGATCCCAGCCGGCCTGACCTGGTGCTGGTAATTGATGCACTTGATGAATGCGGTACCGGACTTGAGCGACTTCTCGACTTCATCATAGTATCATCACGGGAACCACGAGCTAAATGGATAGTAACGAGTCGTAACTCGCCGAATGTCGAGGAATCATTCGCCTTAGCAACTAATCACATTCGTCTGTGCCTCGAGCTCGACAAGAACTCGATTGCGCAAGCGGTGCGGCATTACATTCGATATCAAGTCGAGGGGCTGGTCAAGGCGAAAAGGTACAATCTTGATCTCAAAAATAAGGTCGAGACGTATCTGGTGACCCACGCGCAAGATACATTTCTCTGGGTTGCATTAGTTTGCGCAAACTTGAAAAGGTATGGTGGCGTGAGTCGCGATAGCACGATTCGGAGGTTGAACTCGTTCCCCTCCGACTTAGGAATTCTTTACAACAGAATGTTGCTGCAGATCGATGACTTGGACGACGGTCCTCTTTGTAGGCGCATCCTTACAACAGCTTCGATTACGGAAAGGCCCTTAGCTGTGAAAGAGGTCCATGCCCTGGTACAATCCTCGGATAACATTCACGACAGCTCTGATGATGTAGAGAAAGTCATTCCATACTGTGGGTCATTCCTTACAAGTCGGATGGGGTTCGTATATTTTGTTCACCAGTCGGCCAAGGACTTTCTGCTGCAGAATACACCAGCGACATTGTTCCCTCAGGGGCTCTCAAAAGCACACTACACCGTGTTTTTGCGCTCTGTCAGGTTGATCACCTCCACGTGTCGTCGGAATATATACGGACTTGTTGGTGACGACCCCGAGAGCAACCAAGTAGCACCGCCGCAACCCGATCCCCTAGTGGCCGCACGGTACTCGACTGTGTACTGGATCAATCATCTCAACGCCAGTATTCAAACGGAGAGGTGTGATCAACTTGAAACCACCATAATAAGGTTTATAGAAAGGAAGTTTCTATACTGGGTTGAAGCCGTGGCCCTCTTGGGGGGGATTCCAGCCACGATTCGTAGTCTATCAGAACTATCAAGACACTTGGAGGTATGCTACATCCTATTGCACAATGAGAAAACAGATTTAAATATCATTCACTGACTGGGAAAAAAGCCGGCCTCACGGGCGGGAGTGTTAATTAAGGACGCAGCCCGGTTTTTGCGATACCACAAAGTCGGGATCGAGGCCAACCCTTTGCAGGTTTACTCATCAGCGCTGATATTCAGTCCGACAAACAGTGAAATACGACAGTTGTTCGAAAAAGAATTCCCGCTCTGGATAGAACAGAAACCGAAAGTGACGATGAATTGGCCTAAATACGTACAAACACTTGAGGGTGATGGTAGTGACATTATCGCGATGACTTTTATCCTAGAGGGCAGGTCGCTAGCTTCGGTCTCAGAGAACGGCACGGTAAATATATATGACTCGACCACAGGAGAGTGTCTGTCGTCGTCCCATTATGATGGCGTGTTCGTGTCAGCTGCCTTTACTTCCGATGGAGGCGTACTTGCACTCTACGAATTCAGGGGGTTTGTTCAAATCTGGAACTCAGGAGAAAGAACAAGTATCAATTTCTCCAAATTCCTTACCTTTTTGGCGGACCCACCTAGCCCAAATTCTATCGCCTTTGAGCCGAGTGGTCAGCAATTGGCAGTGGCGTATCATACCTCTATTCAGATCTATGAGCTAGCGACGGGTGTACATATGCGCTCCTTAGAGGAGTCTCGGGATTGGAAAATTCAATGTGTCACGTACACACCTTGCGGTCATATCCTGTCCGGATCTTCAGATGGTTCGTGTAAAGTCTGGGACACAAGTAATGGCTCATGCCTAAGAACCATCATCATCGGCTCTATACGTTCTATTGGCTCGGGACCGGATGGCCGGCGATTTTCGTCTGTGTCGGACGATGGTACTGTTAAAGTCTGGGATACAGAACGAGGCATTTGTCTCGACACGTTTGAGTGTCATTCAAATTTAGCGAGGTCAGTGGCATTCTCAGCAGATGGCCGCCAGCTAGCAGTGGTAACCGAGAATGAACGGATCTCCGTCTGGGACATAGAGACCGGCGCGCACTTTCGGTCGCCATCAGTGGGGACAGAGCTTCTTACAATCGCCTTCGCCCCAGACAACCGCCAGCTCGCAGTAGGATTAAGGGGCGGAAATATCCAGATTTGGGACCCGTCGACATGGCAAGAATTTAAGGTTCAAGCCGAAGATGCCAATAATGCGGGTATTTTTATGGACTTCGCACCGGGGGGGNCGGCGGTTAGCGTCGGTTGACGAAGATGGCACCCTTAAGATCTGGGATACGGCAACAAACTTGTGCCTCCAGGAACTCAAGCTCGAACGTGCTGGGTCGGTACCAGTTACCTTCGCGCCAAATGGGCACTGGCTAGCATTGTATTATTCCGACTGTTCTCTGTGCGAAGTTATTGTTGAGGTGCGGTGCGGGGCGACGGGCAAATTTCAACGGAGGCTAAAACTCGACGATGGCGCTTCGGAATTATTAGCTTGGTCTCCAGACAGTCAACGAATAGCTGTCGACTCGTATGCTCACGGCATAGTGCTAGCGTCAGCCTGGGACGAATCAGCAGGTACTCAGATATTCAAGGGACATGGGTCCGGTATCTGTTCGATTCTTTTCTCTCCCGATGGGAAGCGGCTGGTATCAGCAGATTTCTGGAACATTAAAGTCTGGGATGTCGGCACCGGGGCATGCCTTCACACACTGGGGTGTTTTCGTGACGAGGAGGGCACGTCACTCGCATTTTCGCAGGATGGGCGATTATTAGCACAGGTTTCGCTGTCGGGCTTAATCAAGGTCTGGACACAAGATGGGGCCGTCGTTCCAGCGGCCACCGCCAAGGACTGGTATGAAATATATCTAGGTTCAGATTATGGGTTTGATAGAGTAGGAGCAGCTTCGTGGGTCACTTTCTATGGGCGGAAGCTAATCTGGCTACCCCCTGACTTTCGAACAGACGGTAGGCAGAAGACAATAGCCGGTACGAGAAATACTATCGCAGTGATATCGCAAATGGGCCGGCTATATCAAATTGGGTTTAAGGAGTAACACGTGGGCAACAAGTTTCGCATTCGGCCGTAATTAAGGGTGTACAGTAAACGCGATATAAACCTAGGAGTATTCGAGTAACAGACTATATATAATATTTGAACTTCAGAGTCCTTTCTTGTGATACCACTCAGTGCTTCAGCTAAACAGCGAGGGCGCCCTTCTGGCCCGTCGACAGTCAAACGGGATCAAGCTTGATCACTTACACATCTCATACAATCAACGTTCCTACGCTCCTTATCTTTCGTACAGACTAACCGAGCAAGTTACTTGCCTGCGCATCCAAGAATGGGTACTTCGAAAGATTTGCAATTATAAAGAAAAACAGTTGTGAGGTTGATCAACCAACAGCTAGTAAGGGTATATCACACCAAACGCCAACAACAGTCTATAACTATAATATAGCAGGTTTCTTTTTTACTAAGGGGTATTAATAGAAAAGAAAAACCTAACGTTAAATTTAAATTTTCTTCTAGTTTTTATTTTATATATAGAGCTAGTCACCAATATAACAACAGCCCACACATCACTAAATCTGACACGTCGGAAATGGGTGTAACAAATCAAAGGGGAGTGTGCCCTTACCCACCTTTCCCTCCGGAGATTGCTTGCCCCCCAACACTCTGCGAGGCAAATGCTTAAGATTATAGACGTATGGGAAATGTTTGTTGCACTTAATCGACATTGTCTGCCCGTGTCGTTTACTAAAACCTATTTTCGTCGAGCTCTAATCTCTACCTCGGCTGTCTCTGTCTCAATCACTAGCGCCGTTTATTTCTCTCGCTCTACCGAGGCTGCTTCGAGCTTTCCGTACCCACTACAGCAAATCCTCTCTAACATGAGACCGAATCCCCTGGAGGCAACTGGAGAACAGTTGCAGAAACTTTTGATCGATGGCGATCTGACAAGCGAGGAATTGATACAGATTTCACTAGCTCAAATTGAAGCCTACGACAGCAAGGGACCATGCCTTAGGGCTATGATCAATGTGACGCCTCGAGAAACTCTCATGGAAATCGCACGGCATCTTGACCGTGAGCGCGCAGATGGAAAGCTCCGTGGTCCTCTCCACGGCATCCCGATTATTATCAAGGTACATACAACGCCACAACAAGCCTAAGTCTACCGCCTAACCCGCGTCAGGACATCATCGACACAGACCCAAGCTGGGGGATGCCTACGACCCAGGGCTCCAAAGTCCTAGAACACGCGGAGAATGCAGGCGAGGCAAAGTTAGTCAAGAAAGTAAGCTGCGGATACGAGAATTAAAATTGAGGTGTTGGTATAACTAATATTTTTTCCCCAGCTTCGAGCTGCCGGGATGATCATACTAGGTAAAACGAATCTATCTGTAAGTGCTAATGAGAGCCAGAAGTTGGTATGATGCTTATTCATCAAAGGAATTCGGGGCTAGCAAGTCAGTTTACAACTTGCGTCCACTGTATCTTCTATACTCACAGACAATAGGGGNTGTCAAAGGAATCCCTGGATTTTCAGCTGTAGGTGGTCAAGCGAACTCCGCGTACGTTTTCGGGCGGCATCCATGAAGGGGATGGGCCATTCGCGCACTCGGTTTGTCACCCAAATGATTTCAGTCGCCCTGATGGTCTTGTTTGAGCTGACTAGACCTAGAATCCAGGTGGCTCCTCAACAGGCTCCGCTGTCGGTGTCGCCGCCGGCTACAGTCCGGTGTCTATTGGCGGCGAAGCAAATGGATCTATCATGACGCCGGCAAGCAGGTCTGCCCTCTTTGGCCTGAAGGCTACACCCGGCACTATCTCCACCGAGGGCATATTCACAATATCCCCCACCTTCGAAACGTTCGGGCCAATGGCCAAGTCCGTGAAGGATCTTAGCGATGTGATGCAGATCGTCCTTCAAGCAGCCAAAGAGCCTCGAACGCTAGATGTACAATTCCAAAATAACTGGAGCGGAATCACTCTAGGTTTTGTCGATCCGGAGAAGTGGAAGTTACCTGAAGGACTATTCACTTCTGACCCAGAGTACTTGAAGAAAATTGTGGGACTTCCCTTTTACTGCGCCGATTAGTTTGCTCTACGCGTCATACTGATATAGAAGTGTTGTCAGCGATCAAGTATCGAAGACGCGATCTCTCTTATTCGAGCAGAGAAAGGCGTCGTCCACTACCCAGTTTCGATCATACATCCCTCTGAGGTCACATACAATGGCCATCCAGGCTTCACCGCTGTCTTCCGTCAGTCTACTCATCCCCACCATCCCTGAATATAGACTGATCTTCTCGATTCAGTGCCCGAGATGCGAAAAAGCATCAACAGATACCTCAGCACCTTGACTAAGTCTCCGGTGCGGACTTTGGCCGAGATTATTGAATGGAACGACGGCCATCCGGACGATCAAGCTGGCATTGGTTAGTGTATCTAGGTTTAGGCACGTTCCGTTGCTAATTTTTCAACAGACCAAGCCTATCTAATCCAGGCACAGGCCAACAATACATCTGACACCGAATTTGAAGAGGCTCGAGCCCATGTGCGGAAGCTGGCGGGTGATGACGGCCCCCTTAAGTTGATGGATGAGCTAGGACTTGACGCTATCTGCGCCCCTACAGACGGACCTATCTGCACCATATCTGCTTTGGCTGGTAGGTTTCATACCAAATATTCGTTGACAAGTATCGCTGACATGATTCAGGGTGTCCCACAGCGACAGCTCCTTTGGGATATCTGGAACCTAGCGGTCGCCCTTTCGGGCTGACTTTCTTGGCACGTCGAGGACGAGAAGATACGCTCATCCGTCTACTAAGTATCTTCGAAGCTACATTCCCTAAAAGAAGGCTACCATCTCTGCTGCGAGAAAGACGTGGTAGTTTCATAAACTACTAGAAATCTTGATGCTCATGGGAATGGTACATGTAACTAAACGACCCTTGCCCAACCATTAGCCTCACAAACCGACCATCTACATATCTTAAATGCTTCTCACACAATCCATTTATGAGTTTAGTGATTAACTAAATCGATAAGAAGTTCCGCTTTGGAGATCTATTGGGAACCGCCTCGTGTAGAAACACGCAAATGGACCTTTCCACTACACTGGGCTACCCTTCGGTTTGGAGCTGGCCTGGCCGGTCAATCCTAAACAATAGCGAATTTCTGCTCCGTTAAGAGGAGCCATTTACTTCAATACGGAGATTACCTAGATCACCCACTAATGACAGTCTAGGTAATCGGCTAAGTGCGGTAGTTATTCTTAATTCTACAGACGTTGATCAATGAAAGTTTTACAATTAAGGCCACCTAGGTTGGCCGCACCCCAATGCGCGTATATGGTGACAAGGGGACCCGTAGCTCAGCGGTAGAGCATCTGATTCCAGTTTCATCACTAATAGTAGAGTAGTTCAACTCTACTAAATAGTCACGAATTCTGCCTCCAGAAGGTCATCCGTTCAAATCGGGTCGGGTTCAATCCCCAAACAACTTTTTAGTGAAGTAGTAAAATTTTACCAACTGCTTCACAGTTGTAATGCATACGAGTTAATTGTATATACCCACGCTTCGCTTATCATTTTTACCCCCTGGGCAAGTGGCTAAACTGCCCCCCCTCAAACACAAGCCCAAAGACCGTAGAACCCCCGCCATGGTAGGCAACGATAACTGCGCAAAAACTAGGCGCTACAAACATCGCGACTCGAACGCCCGACCTCTGTGCTATACTACGCTTCTAGCGCCCGAAAAAAAAAAAACCCCCNACAATAACAACTTGCGCTCGTACATGACGTTAAACATTAGGTACTTAGTCAATCAGTCAATCAATCAACAATCAAGCGTATATGGTGACCTTAGTAGTACATACAAACTCAGAGTCACTTTTGGTGCCAGTAGCTGTGCTGCCGTAGCTATTCTACGAATAACCATAAGTTTAGCCATCTTTTCTTAATTCTTCCACGTCTAGGGGTATGTGCTCGCTCCGCGCCGACCGCCACTCCAGAAAAATTTCCGTACCAAATGTCCAAAATTCGTATACAAAATTCATCTAACCATCTAGATATTACTTAGAGAGGCGATAGAATAAGTCTAGTACTATGGCATGTTTGCAGAAATATCAGAGCTCGAGGTTACACCACGATGTATATAGACAAGCAACTACATGTGTTCTACTTTACGCGGTCAAGATATGCACGCCATCCGTCCTCGCGGTAAGCTTTTGCAGCTTCAACTGCATCTGCGGCTTCGTAGATACCTCGACCGGCGATAATAAAGTCAGCCCCTCGTCGAACGGCCTCGGCTGGCGTTTGGTATTGCTGGCCAAGTTTGTCCCCCTCACTCTTCATGTTGATACCCGTAGTAAAGACAACGAAGTCTTCGTCGGGAGGCACATCACCAGTGGAAATATTTGATAGGGCCTGTGTAGCTACAAACCCAATCATCGACTGGGGGCTCTTTCTCGCCATCTCGATGCACTTCTGAGTATACGAACCAGTAGCAAGGCTGCCCTTGGAGGTCATCTCGGCGAGAATCAGAAACCCGCGCTCGTCATGATAAGGGAAGCCGGGATTGTCGATCGTTTGAGTGAGGGCGTCCACGATACCGTCGCCACTCAGGATGCTAAGATTGACGATGTGCGCCCATTCAGAGATGCGTAGCGAGCCACCGTGGTACTGTTTCTGCACTGTGTTGCCGATATCGATGAGCTTGCGGTCCTCGAAAATCAGGAAGTTGTGTTTTTCGGAGAGTCTCTTCAGGCCTTGCACAGTATGGTTGCCGAAGTCGGATACCAAATCGATATGAGTCTTGAAAACGGCGATGTAGGGACCTAGGTCTAGACCATAAAGTTAAAAAGAATATAGGACGTCAGTAGTGCTCGTTTTAGACATACTATCAGCGCACTCGAGTAGACTATTCGTATCTGTCAGATCGGCAGAGATGACTAAATTAGACCGCTTAGACTCGGCGACGTCAAAGAGACGCTTCACCAGGGGATGCTGATGCAACTCGCTTCGTTGAGCATAGGTCAGACTTGACTTGGACGTCATGGTTGAGTGGACGAAGCGTTTAGACAGTTACCAGTGAGCAAGGAGTGGTGGTAGCAATGGTCAAGGTATGGGTCGGTGAGGGTTTGGATAAGTCAACGCTCGAGCCAGCCGGAAGTACAACGAAACATGATAGGTCAGAGCTTAGTTCAACTTAGGGCCGTAACAACTCCCGTTAATTCGGGTATGCATTATCTCCCCTCACGTCGGCTGGACGTCAAGGACTATTATCCCATCCTTCCTGCGACATCAACATCCCCCTTACTACGTGCCGCCAAAAATGGGTTGCGGGCAACCAGGTGTTTTATTGCCAGAGCTATAAACCCGACTTCAAGATTTGCCGCGGACGATCGAGCGCATCCATCTGGCGCCATGAATACCACAACACTCGATAAATCGTCAAACTCGCAGAGGTTCACTGTGGTTGGGGTGCTCGGGGGGCCTGGCTCGGGCAAGGGTACACAATGCAAATTGCTAGCTCAAGACTACAAGCTCGCTCATATTAGCATCGGGGATGTTCTGCGCGAGGAAATGAAGCGCAAAGACAGCAAGTATGCGGCTATTATTGAGCAAAATATGCGCGCCGGAACCATTAGCCCCAAAGAAATCACAATAGGTATCCTGGGTGCTCACATACAGGCGGCTGTACGTGAGGGGACAGACTTGTTTGTTCTCGACGGTATGTGCATATCATTTTGTTTCAGTAGAACTGGGATCCGTTCTGGACGTGATAAGAACAAGGCTCTAATATTAATGAAACATCAGGGTTTCCGAGAAATCTAGAGCAAGCACAGTACTTCGAAGAGGTCATAGGTCCCGTTGAACTGGTTATTGTGCTGGAGTGCCCCGACGATATTTTGATAAACCGTCTCTTGCCACGCATGAGATTCGATGACAATCTGGAGAGTATAAACAAGCGACTTCGTACCTTCCACGAAACTACATCACAAGTAATCAATTGGTTTTCTGAACAGAGAGAGGTGGTGACCCTCAACGCAGAGACATCTATTGAAGCCATCAACAAGCGACTCGTTGAGATACTAGCGAATAAGGAGGAAGAATCTCGACGTAATATTAAGCTGGTGAAGAGACCAAAAGACAATGTTGGCAAGGTGCTAGACCAAGGCCATCGTCGCGATTAGCAAAGTATGCTGTTTTATTCGCCGTGTTATTCAGACTTAAAGAATCTTTCTGATAGCCTATTTTACGGGCATTGATTGATAGTTTTTTGTTGCTTTAAATCCCAGTATTGTGAGCTATACTACGCTTAACTGGATTCAAGTTCCTCTGCGGTCGTGATGAATTAAGGGACCGTGAGGAATGAAGCGAAAATTACATAATCGTAAGCTCTTCAAGGGGCGCGTTTCTCAAAAGTCCCATATGACGAGACCAGTAACCCAAATTCTCCGTTGTGAAAAACCCCACCCTCTCGAACACATTTTCCTCGCCCTGCGGTTCAGAGTTCTGCATCCCGTTTGTTGGCGTCTTTCTCACCAGAACAAGGCCTTGTATCTCTCTACTCTGTCTTCTGAGGAGAGTGTTCTCCCTCTCTTTGGTGATTTCCAAGCACGCTAGGCAATACAACTGCTCTTCCGCATCTAGGAGCTCTTGAAAAGCAGCACAATCGGGCCAGAAGACTACTCCTGATTGGCGGCGCCAGCTGTGGGCGACTGATAAAACGAACTTCTCTCGTATGAAGCGTACGCTCGAGACCTTCACTAATGGACCCCTTATTTTGAGCACGCCTGCCTGAGCTTCCGAGCCGATGTTGGCTGGTGGCTCCATCACAGCAACACACCGGGTCAAGAGATTGGCCACCGACATGGGCCTGTTTGTATTCTCGGCGTAGAGGTCCTGGCTTATGACAGCGTCGAGACCTACCCATGACCAAGTTGGCGCCATTGCCGAGGGCTTAACTATCTGCGCTGTTTCGGCTGACTCTTGCGGTGGGTTTGGTCCGTCGCACACTTCGCACGGATTTTTAGGAGGTTTCTTTTCCACTAACCTGACTTTGGTGCCGCCGACTGCAATCCAAAGTAGGCTAGATACCATCACTTCATTCTCTGAGACCTTAGAGCATTGGTCCTGTCTCTCAGTGTCATCATCTTGATTGCCTCGGCTACAGTGGGCCCAAAGACCGGCTATAGGTATCAATTTCTTTTCTCGCTTAATCTTCCCTACGATACCGGCGAGTGCCAAGGTTCGGTCGCTTGAGAAACTAAGTTTTGCTCGCGTATATGTCTCAACTATGTCGTACCAACATTGCATCAACCAGATAGATTCGGGGATCGAACTGGGCTTCTCACAGTTCAACATCCTCTCTAGTGGGGTCCTATACCTCTGGTCTTGCTTGTCACAACTCCAAGGTTGATGGTCATATCTGCGATTCTCTTTCCAGAACCCAGCGTTGTGCTTCGATGTTTTGTTTAGCATCGGCTGTGCTTCTCCCTCCAGGTCGGGGGCCGGAAGGCGTCTGCGGACCAGTTCCGTCCTCGTCCATTTGTTGAATGCGTTTACCGGCTCTTCAATATCCACCGGGGTTGGCGCCGGAATAAAATTGCCATATAATTCATCAGGGTACCGCTTATACACGTAACCTGCGGGGTTCAGTTCGGAGGCGGAGCGCTGTGCGCATTCCCAATACATCATGTCAGCACCGAAGTGTAGTATCCTATGAGATAGAAGACGTTCTTGAAGAACCCATCCGCGCTGGTTCAATGGAGCATGGTCGACGGATCGCCTGAAATCAGAGATATCGTCTCGCCGTATGAGTAGTAACGCCTCCGATGAGGAAATTCCGACTTGACAGGGCTTCAGGCTAGACATGGCCCTCTCATGAAAACAACCACCATCGCTCGTAGCAGCGCCAGTTGAAGCTATGGTGGCAAATGCGCCGGCGTAAATATCCCCCATCTTAGACCCCTCCCGCTTCCAGTCGTGATAACAGTCTTGAATAATGCACAAAGAATCGACCCATAAGTACGAAAAGCCTAGATTCTGCACCACCTGGACGGCATCTTGAATATTCTTTGAAACGTTCTGATAGTCGATATTCTTCGAACATTCCTCAAAGTTGGCGTGTTTCAACTTGAAGGGCGAAGCACCACCCCAGCAGTGACTCAGCGCCAGGTACTTGACGCGGGGTCTTGATTTGTCGATGCTTTCAAGGCGTATTTTCGGAGGGCCACCGGGTACCTTAGGGTTTGGTACAACAAACAGTAATCGGGATGGGTACTCCAGTTGATGCGAGTCTGTCGCATGACAAAGGGGATGGTGATGGACACAATCATCAACCCAAGTACGGGCCTGTATCATGTGTTTTTCTGACCCTGTTGATGGAGCGCTGGTCGCCAATGACGCTGCGAGCATAAGTAAGTCTATTGAAAGTTCATAAAGTACAGCAGCTCTCACCTGGACGGAAAAGATCCCCCTTGTGGACCAAAAGCCGACTCCCTATCGGCTCGCCATCTTTAAAAAGCCTCACAAACGTGAATCGGGATATCGGCCTTTCCTGCCAGACTTTGACTTCCCATCGTGTAGAGCTACCTTCTCTCTCAACACCATGCCAAAGCAAGGGACATAGTTTGCATTGCCCGCTAGGGACAGATGGGCTGATGATATGCCATTCAACGAGTGGAGTGAAGAGAAACTTGGAACCCAAGATAAGCCGCGACTTAGCGGTGAAGCGGACACACTCTTCGCAAAAGTCATCACGGTGTTCTTCGCTCTCCGTTATATGGCGATATCTATCAGACGAGAACGTGAAGGATTTCAGAATTAATTTCAATAGCGGGAAATATCTTTCGGGGTATATGTAGAAAGAAGCATATAAACCTTGAAGGAGCACGGGCAGGGGTATACTAGCCATCCAAACAATCATCCGCCAGACTGACTGATCCGGTTTGATCAAGAAGCCTAAGCCGATGTCGACCGAAGTAGCCAAAACGACCCAGCTCCAAGGCCTAGATAAATCTATGACGGAACTGAGAATAGCGAATGTCACAAACCAGAGGAGGTAGTATAAAGGCACTATCGTGTTATGGATCGAAGCGCGGAATAGGAAGAGCAGGATGGTCCAAGCAACCCATAGCCGAAAGCCTACAATCCCATTGCCCTCACCTAGACACCAAAGAGCGAACAGGCCATTCAAGCTACAACTCGTGGCAGCAAGGAGAGACTGAACCAATGGCGACAAGTGGTCTAGGTATTCTATGGTTCGTGATATAATGAGGGCCACAAGAAACATATTTCCTAGACTCGCCTCCATAAACAACGTCGGGAGGAGTAAAACAACGAGGATCCAGAAAACTGTGGTAGACAAGGGGGGGGATGAAATAGATGGCGCCAATGAGTGTCGCGCTAACCACGTAGGCGACAAAAGGTAGAGGTCCCAAACGCAGACGCACCCCAAGGGCTATCAGGAATCCTACAATAAAATAATGGAATAAAAAAAGCAACAGCCAGTATAGTATCCATGACTCCATCATAGGTGGGAGCTGCCGCCAGCGGAGTGTAATTATTTAGTATTGAGGGCCGCTTGAATCTACGGGAGATGCTGTAACTGGAGACAACGTTGGTTGATTTTGCGTGAAGAGGGAAGCTTTGGGTATTTATATGTAACCTGCTGGAGTCCTGCAGCGCGGTAACCATGGTTCAGCTTGCTGCGTTGTATTGCTGACCTTCCCGAGTAGGCTGCTCACAAGCTCCACTGCTGCGAAGCAGTACAATATGTCGCGACTAAGTTAGAACGGACATTTTAGGATCAGATATTGTAGAAATCTAGATCAATAGTGTTTAGCAGCTTTAAATATGGCGAAAGGTCTTCTAATGTCGGCTACTGGTGCATATAAAATCTAACATTAAGTTTAGAAAATAAGATGCATTTTTCAGAGAGAGAAAAAGAGAAAGCGCAAGGTATGTACACGACTCTACCCGCCCCATTATTAAAAGTCTGTTATTGGATACAACACATCAAAACATAAGCTTCGTATGCAGGTCGGTACAATGTATGGTCTCGGCGATGTCATCATACCTCAAATCATACATCCTAGTGGCCAGTTGATTTTTTGAGGCTAGCTCGGTATTTATGGTAACGTATTAATCATTATATTATATAGGGCTGATAAGGTCGAGGGATATATACTGCACCTCTGGTAGGCTAAGTGTATAGGGGCTCAGGACATAGACCGCCAATTCAATTTTACCTTCTTCGCGCTCCTAACACTATAACGATCCTACGTCAAAACACTTTTCTTCTTACTTAATACTTTCGAACTTACTTCTGGCCCTATTTTGGACATGAAGGCGCGTGAAAGATGCCAGCTCTCCTGCGAGGCTAACATTAGAGCTATATTGGCCTCATCAGGGGCTAGAGCTCGTACTACATCAAGAATAATCCGTCGTAGACTCTCGGTCTTTGCATCATCTTAGCTTCTAGAAGGGACGTTTACGCCGTGTTAGATATTTTAGATTGAATCTTAAACAATAATTTCTCTATTTTGAAAAGTTTTCTGTACTCACTCTGTGTTTGCGAAATGATATCAAATGTCGAGTGTAGCCATAAATACGTACGATTCCACACCTATTTGAAACGGTTCAAGACGCGAACGCACTCGGAACCACCAAAAGTGCTCGTAATGCTTGACACTAGGGAGTTGATAACAAGGATGATTTCGCGGCCACTCTCAGTAGACCTATCATCATCAGGGCGCAAATTTGCTACCTTTCATTGACTATTATTCAGAGAGCTTTCTTGGTGGTCACACGAGCAACTGCTAATAAAAACTTTTAGTCTTATTGAAGTATTCATCATATTTCTTCTATGAAGCAGTAATTCTCAATGATGCTGATGATGTGAAGGCCTCTCTAGCATCTGGAGAACTCCCGCGCTCAACGAGAATCGGCCGAAAGCCTTCTAGCTTCGACGCGAAATTTTTCTCATTTTGCAGTCAAATGACGAAGAGTTGGTAGGGAAGCCCACCTGCCACTCACAAGATAAGGCTCTTCACGGAACCCCTATCCTACGACGTCTGGACAAAGTTAGTCCTTACTCGCACTTACCTTTTAGAGGGCGTATTCAGGATATCTTGGCGTAGTGTAAGTTCGGAGTTGTCAATATCTTAAATGTATCAACGCAGGCATAGCATTGTCACTGTTGCTTAGCCCAAGCATATCGTCTTGTCTACCCCTAATACTAGTTAAGAACTGTTGGCAACCGTTGAATTTTCCGTATGCTAAAAATAAAAATACGCTAGCCCAAAATGCTTCACCGCTCATGCGCAGAATCCCACCTCTCGTGCTGACCCCGCGGTGATCAAATAATCATGGTGCATGCCTTATTGTTATGCCTTCTTGCATTCTAAAACAGTGCTCGTGACTCTTTATGTCCGACCATACCGAGCATCCTAGATATGGGTGCGCGGCCCTTTATATATGGCTTAGCATGATCTTGGGCTAGGTCTAGTAGTGTGCCGTTTTGCCCCTAATCGTGCTGAGTTGACAAAAGCAACAACCCATAGGCTCAGAGAGGGTGTTCCAAATGTTGTGCCCCCGTAACCATCGGAGTCGGCTTCAAGCCCTTATTTTACTTCTTGCCGCTGTTGAGGGAGCCTTAGTACCTCTGCACGCATCGGTCGTCTCCCGACAGGAGGCCGAAAACAATACCTATGATTTCATCGTAGTAGGAGGGGGCATCGCCGGATTGACGGTGGCGGACCGTCTGACGGAAGATCCTAGCAGTAAATTATCCACCATTCTTTGACCTTAGCCTCGAGATGAAGCTGGATTGACATAGTTTTCATAGTCAGCGTGCTTGTTGTTGAGGCAGGGCCGTTCGACCAGGGGGAGGACAGTGTCCTTATTCCCGGAGACTACCCTCCATTCCAATATTTCAATGGCCTCGAATCAGTACCTCAGGAGGGTCTGGATAACCGATCAGTGGATACCGTTTGCGCAAAGGTCGTAGGCGGTGGGAGCGTGGTCAACGCCATGGTGTATCTAAGGTACGCGAATTGACATCTCATCAGATGCGTATCTGAAGGGTCCATCTACAGAGCTACCGTTAGGACTAACTGGTAGCCAATGTATAGAGGAGACAAGGTTGACTACGATGATTGGGGCAAACTTGGGAATCCTGGCTGGAGCTGGGGTACTATCTTCCCTTATTTCTTGAAGGCGAGCACCGAACATCTTGTGTGGAATTGGAGGTGATGCTAACAAAACGTGTAGGCAGAGAACTTTACTAAGCCCGACAGTGATTTTGCAGCTCAGGCCAACATCTCTTGGGATAATTCAGTCCGCGGAACATCGGGGCCTGTAAAATACTCCTACCCCAACTACTTCTACCCAGGTAGTGCCAATTGGTGGAACGCAGCTAAGTCTATCGGCCTCCCTATTGTGAAGGACCCAGAGGCGGGTAACAACCTCGGCATTTTCTGGATACCTAGCGTGTTGGACGCGACGACTATGACACGGAGTGATGCCCGTATTAATCATTATGATAGAGTCAAAGCATCGAGGCTTAACTACCATATCCTCGCCAGCACCACGGTATCAAAGGTTCTTTTCAATGGGACTCGAGCCATAGGTGTCGAGTACCTCCCCTCCGCGGGCGGCGACAGTACTCAGGTGTATGCTACAAAAGAAGTGATCATTACGGCTGGCGGTGTTCACACCCCCCAGGTACTGCAACTCTCCGGAATTGGGCCTCAAGCATTACTCAACGAGCTCGGCATCGCCGTCATCCAAGATCTTCCGGGAGTTGGACAGAACCTGCAGGATCAGTCGACACTTACTATTGAATGGAATTGTACGTTTCGTTTTTTGAACTATCGTATAATCATGAGTCTGACGTATGGTAGTCACCTCCAATATTAGCCCGAATTCAGGAAGTTTAGATTCCAATGCCACATACAACGCAGAGCAGAGAGCGCTCTATGATACCGATCGGGCCGGGGCATATACAATAGTCCGCTCGCTCAGTACTAACATCGGGCAGCTGTCTTTGCAGCTCACTACTAATAATTATTCCGCGATCGCTGCAGAAGCTCGGTCACGAGATCCTGCGGCGTCTCTTCCGAGCGATGTAGATCCGACCGTTCTCGAAGGCTACAGGAAGCAACGGGAGCTATTGATACAGCAGTTCGAAGGGCAGGAAGCTGCCATCGGTACTCTCCATTGGGGTACTTCGTCATCAAGCCTTATCTATCATCTCAAGCCGCTCAGTCGTGGGACAGTGAGAATCAATAGTACTGATCCATTAGTCAACCCCGTACTAGATTATCGTACTGCCACAGATCCCACCGATCTCGCCGTATACGTCGCTCTGTTCGGAAGGAACCGTGAGCTCTTCGCCGCTCCGGATATGGCGGTACTCGGGCCAGTTGAGGCGAGCCCGTTCAGCGCGCAGCTACAGACGGATGAAGAGATCATCACGGTTCTACGACAGCAGATAAACCCCTCTAATGCTCACCAATGCTGCACTGCCGCAATGCTACCGCGGGATCTAGGCGGTGTGGTCGACAGCGAATGGAATGTCCACGGGGTCCAGGGGTTGAGGGTCGGCGACATCAGCTACTGGCCCTTTCAAACTTCAGGGGCCCCCAGCGCAACAGTATATGCCAGTGGTGAGAAGGTGAGGGAGTTCTCTTTAACCCTGTAAGCATAATATTGACAAGAGCTAATGTACTGGTGTAGCTTGCCGATGTCATCAAGAGAGACTATAATCTCACGTCGCTATGAAGCAGAGGCAGAGGTCCGCCCCCGTCGTTTCCCTACAAGTATTAGGTACCTAGTTATCCAAGCAAAATCCATTAAGTATACTCGTATATCCATACCAACTAATTGGTACAAATAAAATTATCTAAGAATACGATACGAAATTTTCAAGTACAGCGGTGACGATAGGCATTTTGGGTCGTGTTCAAGTTGTCGTCAAAAATTTAAAGTTGTTAAAATGCTATAAAAGTCGCTCGGAGATTAGGACATCGATTAGTACAAAAGCCCATAGGATTAACCGCACTCGGGCGCCCATGGGTCTACTTGGGTCCTTGGGCTCTTGGCATTGAGCTGGGTTTTTAAAGCCTATTTTAGTTCCAAAAGAATTCTAATAGATGGACCCCAGATATGTAATACTTTATATGACCAATAGATACGGAACGTCCCGTACTTTACATTTCACAAGAGTATGAAACACGAGCAATGAAGGAACACTATGTGCATGGGTTAGTAATCCCCTGAACCGAAATCCACGCATAGTACGTCTAGAACCAAGAATTGCTGACAAATCACGCAGCAAGACAATTCATATAAGTATAGCTAATCCACTCCAATTGTTTCACTATACATGATGGGACTAGTATTCGCGAGTCCTATAAACTAAGGCTCAAAGCGAGGCGACGTTGCGAAGATTATTTGCCAAGGGGAACATATAGCGCCCAGTCATAATTCTAGTCGGCCAAGATTTGTTCTCGAAAGCTGCCTTCGCAAGAGAAATAAGCATCAAGTCACTACGTACTCTATCACAGTTAGTATATTGGAACTCGTGCGACTGGGAAGTGTTTCACTTATCTTTGGCTCCAACAAGAGTACTGGCTATTGGGCGGTGTTCCTCCCGTCCTGATACTCTAGAATCGTATGGCATTTGGCCGACTATAAAGACATTAGACTGATGATAATACCCGAGTACTGCTGAGATAGCTGGTCCTATCAAAACAAATTATAAAAGCCTGAAGGAAAGAAGCGAATTCAAGATAGAGCTGGGATATCTTCCATATTATAATAGAGCTCTTTTCAAATCTGAAACAGCTATAAAAACTTACAAGGCAGTACTAGCTGGGGCATATGGAGGACAGGGGAGATGAACTTTTCCCCTATTGTGTGAGCAGACGAAGGTTCCCTTCATATTGTCAGTATATTTATAATTAAGCTAGAACAAAACACCTACTCGTTCCGTGTATCTCGGTATTTGGGGTTTGCGCTTCCGTACGGCATAATCATAATAGCATCAGAAAGCGTCTCCGAATTTGCTGCAAGAACATTGTCACCGAACCATGTTCGGAAGACCTCTAGCTCCTTTGTGTAGGTCTGGTAGTCTTGTTCGGTCACGGACTCCCCGATCCCCCTATTATGTTAGAAAAATGTCACTGTGATGGAAATGGTTTGTAGTTACCATCGGTATCGAGCTACGGGTCCAACATATGGCTCTTTTCCATATTTCAGCTTGTACTTCGACCTAAATTCGACGAACCCTGCGGAGTAGTCCCGACACAGGGGCCAGAAGGCGCTCTAAATCAGACTTAATGTTAGAGGTAATACAGGGTTGATATAGCAAACTGACCTTAGACAAGTAGTCCTTGAGAGACTTTCCTTGAGCCGCTTCAGGTGGACACCGAGACCACCGGTCTGCGATGCTAAACTCGGTCCGTTTTACACCAAGATATTCTTCGAATACACCGACAAACTCATCAACCATTTTCTGATGCTTTTCATTACTGTGAGGGAAAAAGTCAAGGGGATAAAGGATGCGACGTGGAAATTTGGCTGGTGCATCTGGAAGGCTCAATGTTTTCGAAGCAAGGTCATATATATTATCAACAGTGCGGCTGAATAAGCCGACAACGTCGAATAACCTGATAAAATGTGAGCGATGCCGCCAACCGGTAAACCGAGACTCACCTCGAATTAACAGTGATGCCTTCCATTGAGGTTGAGCCGAAAGAGGGCCGCAAAGAGAACAAACCGTTGCATGTAGCAGGTGCTCTGATGCTACCGGCAGCTAGATAGTCCAGTCAGACTTTGCCTAGTAATATCATAGCCACTCGAGAATGTAATAACTCACAATCTCCTCCAACTGATTGATCCAGCCAATCATAACCAGCTAATGCCGCAGCAGCACCAGCCGAGCTTCCCGATGGACTCTGATATTGGTCTCCTCGAGGGTTCACGGGACAGTGGAAATCGATCCACTGATCGGTAGGCTCATCAGACGAAGCAAATTGTGTCATCTTAGTTTTCCCAACAATGACTGCGCCAAGACTCAATAGCTTTTTGACATAGTCGGCACTACTGGTGTCGGGATCGACGAGTTCTATGTATGCCCGGCTCATCATTGTAGTCTTGACACCCTCAAGGCTGAAGATGTCCTTTAAGGCAGTTCGGTGACCGGCGAAGAGTTTCTCGGTTGTCTCTTTATGGTATAGACGACTAGGGACGGCGATCATCTTGAAGATGCCATCAGGTGAAGTAATCGTCAAAGGTTGGAACCTGGTGGTAGCAGTTAGCCAAATACCTAGCGATGCTAGCGTTCTTGCATACCGTTTGGGTTCGAAAACGTCGTCAGGGATGACACCGAAAATGAAAGCATCCAGTTCGTCAGGATATAAGCGCCAGGCTTGATGGATATTGGAGCCATGTAGAAAGTAAGGCCCTGGAGGCAAATGGAATTCTTCGGAAGGGGCCCGGGCATGATAGATATTCGAGCAGCCAGGTGGCTCGTACGAGTTGGCAGAAGCGCCCGTATCGATATCCTTGGGAGATCGATATACAGCTAATGTATGTGAGAATTCCTCCTTGTATACATCATCCTCGTTGCTAAAAAACTTCAAGGTGTCGGTGAACCAATCCCCGCTTTCGCGAAGCGCGTTATCATGAAGAACAAGGATTGGCGTGATGTCGGATGAAGTAACTTGCTCGATCAACGTGCCCTTTTCACTAATCAGTAAAGACCTACATTCTCCTAGATCTAGGTAAATAATAGAGTGTAAGATTGACGGACCACGACCTGAGGGTGGACTAGGTATTGAGTCTCCCCAATTGTCTGGATGGAGGGATACCCGATCGCCATATTTGCACACTCGTTGGTAATAGACGTTTTTTTAATGCGATACACGATGTAGCGAAAGGATTCAATCTACCTAGCAGATGCGAAAACGCCAGTTATATATTTGTCATAGTGGCGCAGCCAACGCACTGTCTGAGCGCCCCTCCCCCTTGCCTGCCTCCGGGTCCCGGATAGCCTTGCATCCGTCGGCGGCTTATAGTTACACGATCAAATTCACTCACCATGCGCCTCTCTGAGACGTCACATCAGCCATCTTCCGATCTCGCTAATAACAATCCCTTGCTTCTAGGTCCCAGGCTCTCTCACCAGAGGGCTGACACGTGGCACCACAACACGAGATCTTTCTCCGAAATATACTTAAGCCCTCTTTCTATAGATTTAATATGAATAAACAATGCGATGCCGAGGTGTTACTAAAGAAGTCTAAAGAGACCTAGAGCAACATTAAGGAGGTTACTAGTAGATTTTGTTCCTTCAAGCGTCCATTCGCACACGAATTTCCACGGCCGAATATTTAGCTGAGTAGCGAGCATCGGAGCCGAGCCCTGTTTAAACGATAAACAAGGCTATTACATTCCCTCGCACACGGCGGAGTATGGTCCTATTGGTCTAGAACCCTTTGACCCTGGTTTTCGGTTCGAGAAAGGACAGCTCACGTAGGCCTAACCTTATGTGACACCCCATTTTTCACGCAACATGAGGGGCTTTAGCCGGAGGTTTTATGATCTAAGGTACGAAGGTATACAAAAAGTAACATTCGTATCAGAAAGTATTTAAGATTTTTGAAAAGAAACATAAAATAAAAAGACTAGAGTAACCCAAGATTATCGATAGAAAACAACCAGATATACCCTCCCGATAAAATTTAGAGCCCTCAAGCTCGTTTTGGTAACAATCTAGCTCGTTTGTCGCAGTGAATCTGACATTCTCTTTCGTTGGCAGATCTATTATCCCGCTAGGAAGCTTCTGTTCCCTTCCATTTCCCGACTTTGCACTATCGATGCCCGAGAGCACGATTATTTAGGCTGCAGGTAGCACGAGGCGTTTCGGGTTATCCTCCAACCCCAAGACCTGCATAGCTCCCACCATCAGTTTCATTATATCGTCCGATCGATCGCATTCTTCGGGTTTCTCGTCGAAGGCGATCAGCCTAATAAGGCCAGGAACATAGCGAGGAGCTTTAACTTTTGTTCCTGTTAGCTTCCGTTATCCTGTCTCTCTACTGGTCCACATACCCCGTTTTCTGATCTCCCCAAAACCCGGTCTACGTCTCAGAGAGCAGCTTGGGATGCGGTGGAGGAAGATGAATTCATGGGTCGAGTACGGATGAACGATGCCTAAGCTTCTGGCCAGAGATGTTGCGTCAAAGACGCATGTATCAAGTGGCAACTTGGTCGCGTCAATCTCGTGGATGTCGACCTTGCCCTTGCGTAGCCTTGCCCAGTTGCGAGCGTGGTCCTCATCGCTGAAGACCGATAGGAAGCAGCTCGCTTGTCGGCTATTCCAATTGAAATGCTCTTTAGCCACCTGCGTGAGACTCGACTCATCAGAGATTTCACGGTCGCTGTCCCGTGCAACAAGGTCACCAGTGACAAGGTCTTGTCGAGATTGCGTTTGGGGGTGAATCACCCTCCACAGGGTTCTCGGAAGATCATCGCATTCGTAAGTACCGAGGTCAAAAGTTACAGCCATAGTTTTGGGGTTGTATGAAAGTCTGCTTAATCGGACCTTAAGATCGTTGACAAAATAGTTTCAATTTTCGTTCGATTTATACACAGAAAAGGGAGGAAAGCATAGTCTACCAGGACTACCTCGTCTAGAGATTTATTTCCTCACATACGAGCCTGTTTTGGCTTGGGCATCATTGCAGCAGCTTCGAAGATATCAGGGGTAAAGAGCACTGTCCATTCTTTGGGTGCCTCCTCTGCTGTGTGACTTAATATTGTGCCCAGATAGCAATTTTATTGGATTATCTTGCATATACCAGAAGCGACGTTCTCCCACTTCCAAGGTTCCTACTGGATTGACGTGGGCAGTCAGATCTTTTGCGACATCCTATTGCCTACGCCCCTTCGATTGATCACGCCAGAAGGATTGGTCGCGGAATGAATAGATAGGCTACAGCCGGGTGGAAGGGTGGGCTATAGCAGAGGGCTTAATCGAAAGATCTATTAATTCCTAGCGCTCTCAGTCTTATTATATAGCCAAAACCTAGGAATATAACCAGCCTAGGTGTTTGGTTATATTGTCTGTTCAAGTCTTGTTACTCGCACCCAACCGAGCGCGTCTCGAACCTTGGCCGACTCCAAAATGCATGGAACCGCATGTCGCTACCCGCCTACATCGATTCGAGTATTAAACGTCGCCCATCGCCAGGCCACATCATTCTGCCTCGGGACACCACCCAGCTCTTGTGAGAGAAATAGAAGCCCGCCGATCTATAAAGCCGCACCGTGTCGCTCGTGTAAATGTCTCGTCACGGCACTACGGAATTTAGCGTGAGAACTCATCAAAGAACAGTCGAAGTCATCCAGTCCGTGGGCTCCGTAGTTCCTTCTCATGTGCTAGTCCTCCCGTCGCATTGTCCCCAAGAGAAGCCCGTCTCATGCCGGCTCTCATAAATAATACTATGTTTACAACCTATCTGCTCGGGTCTAATCTCGGCACCATGTTTTCGAATGTCCAAAATCCCATGGGCTCCCGCAAAATTCCCCTGAGCTCTTGGCGGATCACAAGCAGTACGAATGGCACAAGAATGGCTACGCGGACACCGAGTGCGGACACCGAGAATTGAGTCGTGGCGTGCGACGTTGTACTTTTATGGGAAGAGTCGAACAAGGTGTCAATGGTGCTATGGCACAGGCTTCCTACCGGCAATTCCTCCCTTAAAAACCTCCCCGACATTCTGCTGCCTACCAAGCCTCCATTAAGGACCGGAATTGAGGCTTTATTTTCCTCCGCCTCAGCCTACAACACGAACCCAGCATACCAAATGCAAGCAACTAATTCTCCTCAAATAGCTCAAGATGGGGCACGCGCCGACCGCGGCCAAGCCAAGGTTGTGCAGTGGTCAGAGCAGGAATATGGTGGGCTCGAAGTCAATCGTGACGAGGATGCTGGGATCGAGGTTCATCACCCAAGTGATCTTGAAGCCCACTTTTGCCGAATGCCTCAGTATATCGAACGAGACTCTCGGGCACCTCCGCACGTACTATCCTCTTCGAATAATTCCCCGCCAAGAAAAAGAATAAGCGGGTTTCAAAGGAAATGGTTCTATACCTTGGTGGCACTGCTAGTACTCGCCATCATCGGTGCGGGTGTCGGTGCTGGCGTTGGACTGAGAAGAGTAAGAGGTGTCAGGGGTCAATCAAATACGACCAAACCGAGCCCAATATTACAAAATTCGAGCATAGCTGCGATCCAATGGAGGGATAACGACAGCAAAGAGTATCGGGTCTATATTCAATCAAGAGAAGGGCCGCTACTAGAGGCGGCTTGGTCATCAAGCGACCCAAAGTGGAAATTATCGCGAATTACCAAGCAAAGCGCCGATATAATGCTAGGAACTCCCATCACAGCTACCGTTGGGTACCCTTATGCCAATAGCACAAATAACCTGGTAAGATCTCCGGTCATAGAACGGGGTCCCGATGGCCATTCTGATCCACGCGCAGGCCAAAATTGTATACTTCCTTAGCCAAAACGGGACCGTTATCGAGCATGAGTCGCCCTGGAAACAGCGGCAGTTCGAGTGGAGCGAATCGAACTTCGGTACAGTCTCGAACGGTTCGTCCCTGTTTTCGTTCTGGGACCAGAACCTCGACACGCAGTCACAGATCCGAGTGATTATGTTCCAAGACTTAGGAGAGAACTCTGTCTGTATCAAAAGTAGCGAGAGCACTTGGGCTCCTAAAGAACAATTCCCCCGCGTGCAGGGTGGCTCAGCGCTGGCCGCAGCGCCGGTTGGGAGTAGAAGAGATCTCCGCCTGTACATGGTTGACAACGGTATAATGAGGGTATACCGATACAACTTGACTAGTGACAGCCTCTATGACTCCATTTGTAAGTCTTGGTTTAAATGTACCGGATAAGATATCTGATAAACATCTGATAAACGTGACTAGCTACAACATTTAACCTCCTACCTCATACAGCCCTGTCTATTAGCACTCAAGACAATAGAGACTACTTTACGAATACTACACTTCCAGACTGTGCGAGAGGGGATCAGCCATTCACACATCTCATCATGTTTCCAACACCTGATCAGAGCAGCCTAAATCTTATTTCGTGGAACTGCTCGAGCGGGTTCGTCAACCAAACAACAAAAATCGAGCCCTTGCTCAAAGCACCTCGGACATACCTTGGCCTCGCCAACACAGTATCCTCTCTAGATCCCGAAGACCAGAGGGTCTATGTGCTCTTTGACGGTGGCGACGGTCCCGAGATTGAGGAGTGGCAAGTGCCCCCGGGGTCTCGGGACGCAGATTGGAGGGCCCTCGAGGTTCCCACGACGTTTACTTGACCTCGGGACAAACACTAGCGCCTGCATATAGGTCGGCATTTAGAGAGGCCAATAATCTCTATCCATTCCATAATGGGGCTTGTTCAAATCAAACCACTTGTCTAAGCTCAAGTCAAATATCTTATAGACTAATGAAGAAACAGAGTGCCCTGGTTGGATACTACAACGACACGATTAAATGCCGATAAACGAGGTAGTGCAATATAGGAATATGGTAGCGAGACTAGTCATACTTCAAGCTTGTCGTAGTGAACTCGTCTAGACTAGTAGGATACACGTGGATGCTAACCCCAAACCCTTTGTTTAGGGGAGCCAGGGGGGCAAGTATGGATCATGAGGTACCATACGTGAAGATGAAAATAGATTCTACTTCAATTGCCTCGATGTTACTAGGGCTAAGGTACATACGGCTTAGCGAGTAAGTGTACACCCAAGCTCAAGCCATTCCAGCATGGTTTTAATATTAGTAGTCGCCTGAGGTTCTTATTACTCGGTTTAAAAGCGGTTGGTATGGCGTTGTAGTCCTGTCAGCCCAGAAAGCTAAGACCGAGTTTGGTATCGATCCGCCTCCGCATTCATCTCCCCCGCATGAGCGGCCTGTCAACCAGGTTAGGTTCTCTTTCGCTACAGTGAAGTTCTTCAACTGCCGCGGTTGAATTTCCCCGCAGACGATACGGCACACCGACTCCTCCCTTTTGGTAGTTCAGGGGGGGCGGTCGGGGTCTAGATCGCAGAATATCACATATAGCTAGATCCTTCCCCGGATTTTTAGATTCAATAAGCGAAGTTCCACTCGCGAATCTGAGATACAGATTTGATTTGAGTCATTCGCGTTCTATTTATTACACACTAAATTTGGTTGAGATAAGCAAATGACTGACGACGTGGAAAAACACGGTTCGGAGGCATTCCCTGAAAAGGCGGAAACGTCGGAACACGAGGATGCAGGAGTCGTGCCAATCCAGCAAGAAGCTGCCGAAGACGCTCATCACATACAATTGAGCTGGAGATCTTGGGTAATTGCGAAAAATTGGGATGCTGTGCATACGAGTCTTGATGGATTGCTGACGGATGAATAGCTTGTGGTTTTTATAACTTGTTTCGCGTGAGTTAGCTGATGGACTCATTCACCGCGTGAAAATCCGCTTACCATATGTGCAGTATTACAGCCCAGGTCTTCGTCGTCGTGGCAGCTGGATCGGTAATCGCGTTCATTATCCGAGATCTAGGCGGCGCATCGATAGCCGGATGGATCATTCAAGTATGTCTTCCACGCGGTTTTCTTTTCTAGATTTCTACAATTCATGTTATAATACACGTACATGTCGCCAGTACTAATAGAGAGAGTCGCGAAGGGTCCCCTCCTAATTCAAAGTGTTCTTTCTCCCATAGTCGGTAGACTCTCAGACGTGCTGGACAGGAAATGGCTCGCGACTATCCCACCCCTCATCGCATTTGTTGGGGCTGTTGTGTCGGCCACAGCTAAATCGATGTCCGTGTTGATTGGCGGAGGAGTGCTGATAGGGACTACACTGTCTACTATCTCAATTGTACAGGCTATCCCTTCTGAGATCTTACCCTTGAAATTTCGTGCGCTCGCAAATGGGTTTGCTTTCATCGGAGGAGCGATCGGCGGACTGTATGTTTGAATTATGAGCTCCTTACAATGCTACTTACGCTGGGTCGCTGTGGCTAACCGATATTGATATAGGGTCGGCTCCCTCGGCGCTGGCGCCGTAACCAATGTCAGTGCAAGACCCTGCCATCGAAAGTTGATAGGGCAGAAATTTGAATGAACCATCGCCGGCGCAAGGCCATGCGATTCGAGAAGTTATTATGAATCACCTGAAAG